>CM076581.1:48565761-48730275 GCA_034641835.2 Pinus albicaulis | reverse complement strand
TTTCATGGAGAAAGGAACGAGGAGAGAGAGCAAACCAATTATAACACGAAAGAACTAAAACAGAGTATTTGGCATTGAACTTTCGGTGGAACACAGAATAACCCTTTGGAATCATGAATGGAACCTGGAAGGAAAGATGTGGAACATAAAAAACGGAAGTGCGACGGAACCCTGCGTGGAAGAGCGGAACTGTGACCGAGAAAACAGTAAAGGTGGTTTGTGGTTTCTATCGCACCACCTTCGATGGGCAAGCAGTTTTCAAGAGGTTGGGAGCGATTCCATAGAACGCACAACACGCGTCCTTGTATGACTCCACAAAACCACTTGTCACTGCACGCCATCGCGCGTTATTGCTTGACCCAGGATGCCCAGCGATATTGATAAGCACCGTTGATCTGGGAAGGGGTCATCGAACGGTGTTCATTTGCTATAGATGTGCGAAAGTTACCCAAGGTACGGCGCGCCATCGCACGTTATCATCCGTGCATCATCAACGAACGATATCTGTTAGATCATCTGATGCTGAGTGATGTGTTCTCTGCCGTTGGATGGAAACGATTGTAAGCGATGGGCCCCAGTTTTTTAAATTATATTGATTGGGCCATCGATTATGTATGTGGGGCCGGAACCAAAGGTCTATTTAAAAGCATTTTGATAAAAGCGTTGGTTATTACTATAAAGTTCTATTATATATTTAGTTGCCAAAGGTTGTGAATAATATTTATTTATCAAATTCCATGAATTTGATAAATAAAAGAAAGAAAACCTTGGCTATAGTATTATTTTGTGGAGATAGAGATTACCTTTGGGAAAATTCGAGCATGGAAGAACAAAGATCGAGATTTCAATTTGTATTGGTTCGAATTTTAATAATACCATTAGCAATTGAATGGTTTTGACCCATGGTTTCAATAAAGGCGAAAACTATATAAGGTGATGAGAATCATAGTACGAGGTGTGCATGCAGAGGCATTGTAAATAAAAATCTCTTTATGAGATCTGCATGATCGAACTCTATTTTCTGATAACGCTGAAACCATGATGCACCTATGGAGTTGATCGAGGAAATGAAAAAGCTCTAGGAAGATCAGCAAAGAAATAATAAAGATCTAATGCAAGTCTGATGAAGAAATTGAAGAAATTCGGTGGATCTGAGGGTTGAAGTCTTCTGCATATAAGTGGAAGCTTTCTGCCAGTTCAAGCTGGTGTTAAATCAGGGGGTCGAAGCTCCCTTCTAGGAGAGGTTGGAGAACGAGAGAAGGTTGAAGCCTTCTGCAGGTTGGTGCCTGCGTGCTGGTATGAGTCTGCGCCAGCACAAAATTGTAAGATGTTTTCTTTATAAAAAATATTGAAGACTGAGACGAAAACAATGGTGGTTTTCTACCAAATTGGGTTTCCACCTTAAATACTGGTGTTCATATGTGTTCCTTTTGTGTAATGGCTTATTCTGTTATTTCTTTTCACATGTTTACTAAAAGAATGATGCAATAATATAAGTTAAGAATTAACAACATAATAAGATCTTTGGTGAAAATTTTTCAGTCAGCCCTAAATACTGATTCACCCCCCCTCTCAGTATTTTTCCCAATAGACAATAATTCCTACATATTAAAATATAAAGTTATAACATACCAGCTCATACTCGAACATAACATCTGTATCAATATTCTTCTTCTGTATCTTCTTGATCTTCATCCAACTGATCGACATCTATATCAACATCTGATTCAGAAACGATGTTGAAATGATCGACCATGTCATCATCATCATCAATTATGTCATTTTCAATAATATCCTCATCGACATCATCATCAATAATTTTTGCCTCATCTCCTATGCCTGGTTCATCTTCTAAGATATCTTCTTCGTCTGTCAATGCATCTTCCTGCTCATCTGCCACTGCATCATCTTCTTCTAGATCAATATCATCTTCTTCCTCTACAATATACTCTACTGGCCTTCCTCTTGGATCATATCTAATAGCAAATGACCATTCGTTCTCACCTGGAACCTCTGAGTAAAAGACTTGTTCGCATTGGCTTGGAAAAACATAGTGATCTTTTCCTGCTTCAAACTGCGATGTTTTAACCATTGGAAATCCATTGTCATGTTGAATAAGTGTTCTATCATCATCACGTACATTCATTCGTAGCCTATACCATTTGACTTCGAACAAAACTATTTTGAAGGAATTAAAGTCACACTCAACTATATCATCTAAGAACCCATAATATCTATTTTTAGATTCTCGAGGATGTCTGTCACTCCTGGAGGAAACATTAGTGACCTGGAATACTGCAGTTATCCCACTATCAGAAGTTTTCTTGTTATCATCCAACTGTTTAACGTGAAATTGACGACCATTGCACCACATAGCCTTGTGGTGTTTCAACTGCAATATGCCAAACATGAAAAAGATGCATTCTTAATTAATAATTAAACATATAATTTACACAACATGAAAATTAACTGAAAAATCAAACTTCTTGTCACATTATAAATATAGTATAAAATAAGTAATGAATAAAATAGGTGAATTAATTTCTTACCTTTCTATCTTTCAAACCATATGCTAAATCGATTTCCCTGTCCGTAACGTTTCCATCTCCACTACGATACGCTTCTCTAATCAATTCAGACAGTAGTTGCCATGATAACCTACTGTTGTTACATGCTTTACATGTTTCAATCCATTCACTCATCCACTCAAGATTGTTTGCAATGTATAAAATTAGTGCCTCATAATCTTGAGCACCTGAATAAAAAAAAATTAATTCACCAATATTAATAAATATTACTTATAACCATGGTAAATTATATTAATTAATAAAATATGAAAGAATAAGACCTAAATGAATATAATGATCATATACATGATGTAAAAAAATAAAACATTATATGTATTATACATAATAAATCTTTTACCTCTCACTTTCTTCATTCTACCTTTTCCCAACAGGTGCTCCTCTTCAAATTTTTTGATGGAGTTCACATCCCAAATGCAATCCACCGCCTTCATGGCTGGCGTAGCTAATTTAGGAAGATAATGATTAATATACACCATGGATTGATATACCACATATCCCTCCACCATAGAACCCTCAGGTCGTGCTCTTTGTTTAACCAAAGCCTTCAAGGATTTCAGGTGCCTCTCGACCATCCACATTGACCTTGTGTGTACTGGTCCACACATTTCAATCTCCTCAACTTGGTGTATCAAGTAGTGTTATTGTGCATTGAAAAATGTTGGAGGTAGATACTTTTGCATTTCACACATTAGCCGAGGAATTTCTCTCTTCCAATACTTTATTTCATCTTGATGGATTTCTTTCAATGACAACCATCTGCAAATCATTAAGAAAGGTTATTTAAATGAAACATAATATATATTTCATTACAAGTAAATTAATACATCATTTCATCAAGTACGAAAAGAAATTGTAGCAATTAGATTTTGCGTATAAATCAAAACTACTTACCTCATGTATTTACTAAGACCATATATAACTTGTTTGACATTGTTGTTGAAGTCGTTTGGGAGAGATATAGGTAGAACATACTATAACAATAAAAAATGAATCGTTATTGGTTTCCAAATTAAACAGAAAAAAGGAAAATTTAAAATATGTATTCAAGCAATAACAAACAAAAACGTATACCAAAAAAATTACCTTAACAAAGGTATGCCAATCATGTGTTTTCACCCCACTGAAGTCACCTTTCTTCGTTAAGATATTATTTATGTTTGAAGCAAAACCCGTTGGAAATTTAATTCTTCTAACGACCTCTTTTACATCATTGCTTTGTTGTTCTGTTAATAACCATGGAATATTATTATAATTTCGACCTCCATTGTTATTTGATCTGCCGATCACACTTTTCATTGCATGATTCGATTTCTCAATGTTAGCAAAAATTTTGTCAATTTTATCTCTATCATGTGCACCATCTATGGTTCGCCATAACGTTTCTGTCACATTCTTCCCGACATGCATTGTATAAAAAAAATGAGCTATTTTTAGGTCCTCATAGTAGGGAAACCTCACGAATTGAGAAGGATAACATTTCATTCCAGGTGGAAGTACAATATTAGTACCTTCACGACGACGATGACCTTGATATCAAAGAATAAAATAAATCAGAACAATATTAATTATAAAATACAATAAAATAAATTCATTAGTTAAAACAAAAATTCCAAACATTACATAAACAAATAATATATATATATATATATATATATATATATATATATATATATATAGACACACACATTACGTACCAGCTGCTCGACGATTATTAATTCTGTTATATTCCAACATCCACAACTGAGGTGTCATTCTTCGTGGTTTTAATCTAGTTTCTTCTTTATCATTGAAAAGATGTTTTTCAGTAGTAAGATACTTATGGTTCCTAGGGAGGAAGTGCCTAAACTCATCAAACACCATCTTTTTTAAGTCTGGTGAATGACGATACTTCATCTTAGGGCCACAAAATGGACATGCAAATCTACCCTTTGTTTGAAGACCTGCAATAGATGGATCAATAACAATTAATATACTATGAGATCATTTTTAAAACATGCAATATGGTATATCTAATTTAGATAATTATGTATTATATTAAAGTGGAATGAAATATTACATACCACAAACATGTGTTAGTCTTGGGGCATCATGAATTGTCCATACAAGCATTCCACGACATTGAAATCTCTTCTGCTTGATTGGTTTAGTGATGTCATACATAGTGATGCCATGCCATAACTGTATTAGCTCATCGATAAGAGGCTCAATATATACATTCATATCTTTGACCTGGTACTTATCTAATTGTTCAAAATTATGGTACATAATAATTACTCCCATGATATATGTATATATAAGTAAGTAAATAAATAAAATATATATTTATGCAAACAACGAGAGAAATGAAAATGTTACATTCAAAGAAATAATGTATCAAATACCTGGAATAATCATAGTCAACATTATGTGCTCCCTCTTTTTTGACATCCAAGGAGGAATGTTATTGTTGATAACGAAAATAGGCCACACTGAGTAAGTAGATCTAAGCTCTCCGAATGGATTAACACCATCAGCTGCCAATGAAAGCCTGAAATTACGAGGTTCATTTTTAAAATCTACATATTTTTCCTCGATTTCTCTAAATGTAGAACCATCTGCAAGCATTCGAAGAACACCATCTCCACTTCTATTCTTTGAATGGTAATCCATAAACTGTGCTATGCTGTTACACCTGAACATTCGCTGCAAACATGGAATTATGGGAATATGACGAAGAACCTTTTGAGGCACCTTTTTAGTTAGTTGATATGTCCGATATCTACTGGTACCACATTTCGGACATTCTGTTTTCAACGCATGTTCTCCGTAATATATAATATGATCTTTAGGACATGCATCTATAGTTTTATATTCCATTCCAAAGTGTTTCATAATAGCACGTAGATCTCGATATGTTCGAGGTAAAGTATTTGGCGATGGTAACAAATATTCACCCAACAATCTACAACAGAAACACAAAGTAGTGTCTTGTAAAGATTATTAATCATATATATATATATATATATATATATATATATATATATATCATAGTTATTAAAACCGGAACCGGTGACTGGACCGGTGGAGCTAATGAACCGGGTTTCGATCCAGAACTAGTCTAACCGGTAGTGGCCAAATCTCAATGAACCGGTTTAAAAAAAAATACATTAAATAATTATTTTTTAATAAAAAAGAAAACTATTTTTAAGATTTGCAACCATGATTCCAAGCCAATAGAGACAAAATATGAAATTTTTTCTCATTTATATACCATGCAAAGGTGAATATATCAAAATGGCACCAAATGCAATACATATCATCGAAAAATACATAAGAAAACTTGTTGAAGTAATGTATCAGGTTTCTCTTATATTATTCACTGTGTTTTATTGCTGAGTTAATATTATAATATACAATCTGTCCCTGCTCAGATCTGTTGTCAATTCATTGTATTAGCCTTAAAGACAATTATGGATTCAGTATATATATATATATATATATATATATATATATATATATATATATCAGACCAGCATTTTGAAGATCTTGTATTCTTCATTATCTATGTTTGCTTGCCAATAAATTTCTAGAAAAACATCTACAACACTTAGAGGTATTGAATTGGTTTATGAAACCCACTATTAGTGCTATTTGTAAAAAGTTGAGAGAGCATTACAACTTCAGCAGTCTGCTCACAATGTGTTTGACAAAATTTATCACTGAAAAGATTCATTAAAACCCAAAAAACTCAGTAGCCAGTTTAGTGCATTTCCAAGCGGGAATTTTCTAGTGGTCAATTTATTATTGCCAGTCACATTTTCATTAGGTTGTATGTTGTTGTCCCTTGAGTGGCGTCAGACCATTTGCATCAGTCTTGATGCCATGATCAAATTGATTGTATGCTGTGTGAAAGGTTTTGTATTTATGCTGCTGCTATGTGTGAGCAGAGAGAGAGGGCCTGACAGTTCCTAGCTGAGTGTGAAATAAGGTTGCTGCTGATTGTTTTGAGAACAGAAATTGTCATCAAGTACACTTGATGAGTTGCATGCTACCAGGGATTTTATGCTAGCCAGCCTTGTATTTATCAGTCATCATGTGTATTGTTGCTGCTATAAGGTGTTGAGTATGAGTTATTAGACAAGTTTTTTGCTAGTATAATGGAGGAATTTGCAGCTCATGGAGGAGACATTGAGGAATTTGCAACTCATGGAGGAGCACCTAGCCAGCCGGTTAAGTACGGAACCAGCTAATTAGGTCTGGTTAACCGGCCAAAATAGGTGAGAATATGCTATTGACCGGGTTGCAAGGCCAGTTCCATCCGACAGCCCTCCTGACCGGTCGGTTTGACCGATTACCGGTTCAAACCGGCCGGTTTTGATATATATATATATATATATATATATAAGTTATTATTTTACACATTTATTACAACTAAAAAAGGGAAAATAATCAACATTTACATATATGTGATCATATATACATATTGCATACCTTAGGAGTTGTGTCATACATCTGTTTGACAAATTATTCATAACCTTTAAGTTCACCAGCAACAATGTAGCAGAGAGCTGGTGAACTTAAAGGCTATGAATAATTTGTCGAACAGATGTATGACACAACTCCTAAGGTATGCAATATGTATATATGATCACATATATGTAAATGTTGATTATTTTCCCTTTTTTTAGTTGTAATAAATGTGAAAAATAATAACTTATATATAAGTTATTATTTTACACATTTATTACAACTAAAAAAAGGGAAAATAATCAACATTTACATATATGTGATCATATATACATATTGCATACCTTAGGAGTTGTGTCATACATCTGCTCGACAAATTATTCATAACCTTTAAGTTCACCAGCAACAATGTAGCAGAGAGAAGAGTTGCATTTGAGTGTTCAAAAATTCGTTCACTTGACCTTTCAATCAGAGGTACATCATAAATACCATCACTGCTATCTCCACCATCATCATCTGACTCACCATACAAGTCTTGGAGCATTTGATTTGTCCCATCATTAATGTGAACTGTCTCATTACTGTCATCACGATCTACCTCCATGGGATCATTAAAATTACCTTCATCATTCGCTTCATGTTCTTCACCTTGTACAACATCATTTCCAATACTAATATTTGCTGTAATATTCTCTTGTACTGGTGCAACATCATCTAATCTACTACTATTTTTCTGTGGAAGCTAGTTGATCATCTGCGAAAAGTTGGGGGGAAATTGTGCCTTAATGAAAATTACAAACATTAATAATTAAACATTAGTGCGCATATAAAAATATAAAAATAATATAAAATTTTACGATATAATCAAAATGAAGATAGATAATTAATTACCACGAGGCAATATTCATTCGATCCACCATCAATGTGCCCATATTTCCTACAATGCACTGTTGTTGTTGCTATTAAAACTCTAACATTATTTCTCATACAACATTTTTTACAAGGGCAATAAACTCTGCCATCACCCCTTTCACCCTTTTGAATTTTTTTTCCAGCTCCAATGTTTTCTTCCATTGATGCAAATTATCCTATAAAGAAAACAATAAATCTCTTTCAATGGTGTAGAAAACCCAAGACTTGTTGAACTCAATGGGAGCTCAATATATAAGCAAAAAGAAAATAAAAGTGGGCATTTTACAAATTGTGAGCTTTTTACAAAATGTGGGCTTTTTACAAAATTGTGGGCTTTTTACAAATTGTGGGCTTTTTTTATTCTTAATGCATTTTTTGTAGAATACTAAACAGATTTTTCCAAAATTTCATATGCAAACCGTAGTCTCTACTACGTTTGGAAAATTGGAGGTTTGTAAAAGATAAATTGCGAACATAATTGTACCACTATGATAAGAAGCTGTCAGAAGCATTCCTTCTGCTTCACAAACGTGGAACTACCTTAAGAATGCTTATGGTTGATATAAATATTAGAGCATGGCAGTTAAATGTATTAGTTATGCTAAAATACTGAATATCATCTTGAGAGTGCTCTTCAGATACTATACGAATGCACCAAATTAAGGTTGTACCATTACTAAAGATAAATGGCCAAAAATAGTCAATTTTGATATCGTGAAGTTATGTCTTTCTCGGTAGCAAACTGGGGATAGGATGGCAAATATGAGAGAACTAAGTTCCAAGGACTAAAAAACCAAGGCCAACATAGTTCTGCCTTGAATCAGAGACAAAACAAAGCTGCCCAAAAAAGGGTTTGAGAGCACCCATTGAAGCTCCTATATATAGCAGAGTCAACATTTTCCCATTGAACAAGTTTGTATAGTCAAAGCCACAGCAAGATTAGATAGCCATGATCCTAAATGAGAACCAGAGCCAAAGCTAAGACAGATCCATGTTTAGCAGAACAAGACAGCCATAGCAAAGGATTTGACCACAAAACCAGATCATGAGAGATAGCAAGATTATTGCTTCCACTGTGGAAATGTAGAAACTGTACAAGGGCTTTGCTTCCAGCAGATTTCATTGTGACAATAATTGCTATGGTGTTGTAAGCACTCAATAGTATAATCTTAAAGCCATTCTAGAATTCTTTTAACCTGGAGAGGGTTTTCTGTGGTTATAAATCCTCATGTTCAAATTCCATTGTGGATTGGTTGTGTTTGATATTATGTTTTTACTATCCGCAGTTGAATTTTCGCACAAAAAATTATCAGTCTAAAGCGGAGCAATTTTGCGATGTTTCTTTTGCTTCCTATTGTGAAGTATTTCACTCAGAACTCTACTCGTTGTAACAGAGGTCTTGGGCATAGAACAGGGGACTTGGGTTTTTTGGAATCAAACTTCAGGTTAAGATGCTCATCTAAAGAATGGCACAGTGAGCCTTAGCATGGAGTTGGGAGTACCAATTTGAAGTGCAGGTAGGGCATTGTACAATAGACCAGTTAGATTTCTGGACCCTAATACAAAAGTTTCTTCTTCTTTCAAAACGTGTTTCTCCTTTTCCGTAACCAATGTGGGTCCTATTCTTGTTTCAATTGGGGATGGGTGAGCATTTGTTTTTGCTCCAGATGATCACACTCTGGGTAGCCCTAGAGGCTATTTGGGGGTGATGAGTCCAATAGGTCTCAAGGAACTGTTGCTCTCGTCAGGGAATACTATTGCAATGGAATTTGATACTATTTTGGATGTTGAATTCCATGATCCTAATCGAAACCAGTACCTTCAGCTCTAGTACCTGTTCACAAAAGAGGGTGCCATAGTCATTCATGCGTGCAGAGAGGGTGAATTGCAGGCATTGCAACAAGAGGTGTTGTTGTTGTTGCATTGGCCACTAGATTGTTTGTCTGGTTCTGTTACAAGCGTAGAGTATTGAAAAGGACAGACAAATTTAGTTCAGATATTGTGAAATTGCCTCGGAAATTCACCTACAAAGAGCTCAGCAATGCTACAAAAGACTTTTTTTGAATGTGATTGATAATCGATAATTGCAAGCAAGGGTAATCCCCTTGTGAAACCCAAATTTCTGAGCATTTTCTAAAACCTGATGACAAAGTCATTCTAATGAACAAGCGCCTAGGTCCATATTAGGTCCCAATCTACCAAGAACCAAGATCTATAAAAAAAATCCACAGTATCTGCAAACTAAGAAGAAGAGGTAGAAAATGTATTCTGCTTACCTGTTCGAATATTGGTTGGGGTTTACATCACAGAAAAAATTTGACAGAGCCCATGTAGCATTTCTTATCATTGAAATTCTGGCAGTATCATTCAACTGAGCAAGCACATGCCTCAGAGCTCCATGACTAAGGGCAAGATCCCTAAATGTTGCAGAGTCTCCAGCAATATTTCCCAAAGCCCAAACAGCCTTACACGAACACCAGTTGAACTCAAAGTTGGGTACTATTTTTTTAAATCAAATTCCAAAATTACAGACATATAAAGATAGTTGGAAAGAATAATTTTATGCCTCTAAAATAAACGTGCTACATGTTCTCGAACATTATCATTCCCAGAGGCAATAAGTTCCACAAATATAGGCAGTGCCGTGTAATCAATCACAACCTTTGTATTCTCAGAGGTTCCTGAGACTATATTAGTCAAAGCCAAAGCTGCTTCAAACTGCATTATCAATCACAAGGTATCACCATCAAAGCTATAATTTTAAGATAACAATTTATCTATCATTGAAACTATAATTTTAAAATAGATACACCTAGTGAGAGTAGAGGTTAGGAAATTATAATAATAATTATTACAAGATATCACTCACAGTGCAGTTGATTGTTCATTGTCTGTTGTAACTATAATTTTAAAGAAGAGACACTTAGTGATATAGACAACACCAAGTGAGAGCAGAGGTTATGAAATTATAATGAGAATTATTTCAAGATATCATATTACTCATAGTACAGTTAATTGTTTATTGTTTGGTGTAATAATTGTTTATTATTTATAAACACAATCAAACATATTATGAGCAACGGTGATGAAATTGACAATGGTCTCATAAAAAACCATAACGGGCACATCCCCTGGCAAGATATACTCTGAATAAGAAAGAAAGAAAAACAAAGTGATTACTTAAAGGATCATAGGCTTCCTGAAGAACAAGATCCAGATCGAGCAGCATCTGTAACCCCTAAAGCAACACCTCTCTCTGCAAGACGAATCGCTACATCTTTCATATGCAGTCTAGCAAATTTTCTGAGCTCATCACGAGAAAGAGGATCAAATACAACTATCTCATCAAGTCTATTCAATAGCTCTGGCCTGAAATGTCTTCTAACCCGCAAAAATATTCAAAGGCATGTCAAAGCACTGCAGCCAAATTCGTGATAAAATTATATGCAAAATATGCATACACAGAGTTCAGGAGAATGAAACAATAGGTGTATTGGCAGTTGCCAAAATACAGCAACTAAAATGGCAGGTGTATTGGCAGTTGCGGAAATGCAGCTACTAAAACGGCAGGTCTGTCGACAGTTGCAGGTGTGTGGATTGTTGCTGGTATTTTCAGACTGATTCCATGGAAATATACCAGAAACCAGTGGTATGTCAAACCTAGAAGGTAATCCGAGAGACTGTGACCGTCAGATTAAACAAGTAACAGGTGTCGTGCTTAGATAAGAAGTGTTGACGAAAAAAAATTGATCTCTTTCATAACAGAAGGCCTATCAGCCTAAATATCTAGGACATGTGGCACTCCATGATAAAGACACATGGTGTGTGGATTTGAGTTTTTCAGATGGTCAAGTGGGCCAAAAATAGGTGAAATGTGGCACCACTCAGAGATTGACATGTGCCAATTGGTACAAGTGGTAGACAATTGACATGCTCAAACAACGAGGTGATGCAGGAATGGCATGAGGGAGAAAATATCAGAAAAGCCCCAAATCTGGAGAACTAAAGCTCATCACCAACCTGAGATTGACAACTTTACATGATGTAACCTATGAAATCGTAAATGGAGAAATCATAGTAACAATAAAGTAACTTATGTAACAATAAATTCAAATTCATCCTGGGAGTGGTAATGGGAGAAATCATAGTGAACAACAGGAAACATGCAGAGTTGCTTACAATCAAATAGATGAAAAAACACATACAAAAAACCTAGATAATAATCATGAACAAGCTTAATATTGAATTATGAACTGTAAAGGAACTTACAAAATGTGACATTATGAACCTGGTCAAGCGCACAAGCAAAAATATCCTGGACATTACCTTGGTTGACAAGTTGTATTGCTCATGATGCAAGAGGATTTGTACCTGCACTGCCAAGTCAATCAAAATCCATCATTATCTATACAATAAATATAATTAATTGATGTAGTATTTTTTACTCTAAGATGCATTCTTATGATATGTTAGAACATATGTTGAAAATGTCAAAACATACCTGAATAAGCTCCTCTTCGTTTCAAGAACAATTTATTGGAGTTGCATGAACTTGGAACAAGCCTCCCACGATCTGAAAGAGTAGCAACTAAGTCAACAATGACTTTTTTGTTGCTACGCTGGATCAAGGGAGGTTTGCTCCAAGATTAAATTGCTCCAATAAATTATTCTCTACTAAACAGGGCCAACCACGTGAAGGTGGAAGCTCTTATGGCCCCTCCCCCCCCCCTCACATCACTCTCAATTCCCCAATACCCAATATATATTTCATTTTTTACTTTCATGAGCATAAAAAAATATTCAATAACTAATAAAAAAACAATTCAACAAAAAGTACGCAAGGAAACATTGCAATTAATGCTTGACATAAAAATAGTATGATAAATGAGTTTTTTATATAACGCAAAAAAAGTTCCAAGTATGGTAATGTTTGTCTTATAATAATACAATATTTTACATTATCAAATTTTCTTTTTCTTCTTCCTATTTCTAAAGCTCCTAATTACATCATCAATATCATTGTGCTCTGCTCCTGTTTCGTGCCTTTCGACCCGCACTGCAGACCTAGTTGCGTAGTCACGATATCCAATGACGGGGCATCGCCTACAAAAACAGATAATATTAAATTTTAATTTTCATTTTTTAAATATCATTGAACTAGTTCGGTAATATTAATAAAAAAAATTGCAATGAGATTATTTACCTGGTGCACCAGTTGTCGCCGTTGGGACTGTTGCCCTGTCTTCCTCTCTGGTGGTAAGATCCTCAAGGGAAACATTCTCTGTCATTTAAACAAAAAACGTTATAAGGACAAACATCAAGGTATAATTAGAAAAAATTATAAGTGGAAATTAATTACCGTCACGGCCCTCACTGATAGTAGCATTGTCAGCCTGGTCCCCACTACAATGATCAGGTTGCACGTGAGGATCATCTACATCTGGCTCTAAAACTGGGTTATTTGCCTCATCGGTAGTGCTACTCCTCTGTAGTTTCTGTTCCGAAGTCATCACCCTCCATTACATATGATTATGTATTTTTAATCATATTTGATAGGATTCCAAAAACATTGGAAGGCGATACAATTAATTATAAGATGTTTAGCTACTTAATTACAATTCTTGCGGCTAATTTCAAGTAGCCGCCCTGGCCTAGCTTGTGATGGCCCTTTTTTTCAATCCTAGCTTTGGTTGCCTTTGAGGTGTCAGGAAACCTAGCATCAAATATTGAAGTCAGATATGACGTAGCACACTTTTATTTTAGACATAGAGAAAATTAAAGCTATTGAATTAAAGTTGTAATTTACCTTGCGGGTCCAGTTGGCATTTTTCCTTTTTTCTTTGCCCTTTTCTCTTTTCCGTCATGGATGAGTGCTCTCTACTCACTCTTTGGAACTGTGAGAGGATGCTCATATCTAGGGTTAAATTTCAATTGTGTTCTATAGGTGTCCCTGGTATATTTCAAATATTTTCTAGCTACCCGAGCCACCGCTGTTCTATCAAATGTGCCGACCCCAAAAAGGGCTTCTAGATAATCTAGAAGTTCTTTTTTCAGGTTGAAATTCTAGGAATTCCACCCTGTGTGTATGGTTGGGCCAAAAATTACCAACGCATGGCTATCCAAAAACCTGTAGAACTCATTGTTTCCTACACAGAAAAAAAATATATTATCATCAATTTAAAAATAAAAATCATGATAAATATGTTTTAGATAGAGTACATGAAATAGTTAAAATATTAAAATTTACCTGGGAGTTGTACGTACTTTATAGGGACACCTTCATCGTTCACCAACAACGTGCCATTACTGGTCCCTGTGGAGCTGACACGTGTAGCACCAGGAAACGCAATAATGTAGTTGGCCATATCAGCCTCATCACTGCCAACACGTTCAGCAGTTGGCTGGGTGTCTGCTTAGGCAGGGTGTGTTTCTTAGTTGGCACCTAAAGGAGTAGAAGGTGTATGAGAGGGTTGCTGGGCAATCTCTTGCCCTTGTGTCCCACTACCACCAACACCGGGTTCAGCAAGTGCCAGAAAACGCTACATACAAAAGAACTTTTTGTTAGTTTAGTCAATGTAAAAATTGAAAATCAAAATATCACAATTCATCTCATGCAGAACAAAAAAAATCTCCTTTTGACTTTTTATTCTTACCTGATATGTTTCTAGCTGGCTCATAAGTTGTTTTATCCTCTCTTCTATTTCAGGTGTTTGAGGCGCGTCTATCAAAGTATTAAATTCCGACCTTGCATCTCATGCCTTTTTTCGCAACAAGAGCGCTGGAGATAGGGATGAAGAAATCTCTTCCTCATAGAGGGAATCATCAGGCATACCATGGCTAGGTGTCTACATATTTGAACAAAATTAATATTATTTCAATTATGTAAATAACTAAAATACCTGAAGATAGAGCAATGCTGGCACTTTACATTTTCTTCCGCTGGCCTCTTTCCGCGATCATCTCGTCTCGGGGTTGTTCCTGTACTACCTTGATCAGTCTGCCACATTGCAATAAAATTATAAATGTAAAAACTTGAAAACAATATATAACTTGAAAACACAAAATGAAAACTGAAATAATTTCTAATAAGACACCCGAAGACAAATTTAGAGTTTCAAATATGCCTTGCATTAAATTCAGTCATGGAAACATGTCATTGCACATTAAGGCACCCAAACAAGAGACGAGTTGACAATGAAGACCTTGTTGAATATATTGTTGGAGAAACTTCTAGTAAACTTGTTGTGAAGACCTTGAGGACATTTTGGAGTAACATTGTTGAAGCTTATGGTATAGCATTGTTGGAGACGATCTTGAAGGGCCTTGAAGTGAAGCTTTTGGAGCAACTATTGAAAAACCCTTAGAGCATTTAAGTAAGAAACTTTCTATCTTCCATCACCTTTTCCCTTTAAATATCCTTTAAATGATTTTGTTGATATTTAATGTTTGAAATCACGTTATAATTCCTTGATTATATGTGTTTGGGGACTTTCCCTTTGAAATTACCCAAAAATACCCTGGCAATTTTATCTTCAGGATGCATGTCTGACCCTATTGTTCAATATTTCGATTGATAGTAGTAAACATAGAGAGTTAGGGGGCTCTTGAATTGGTTTGGTTGGGCCATTAGATCCCTAACATCTACTAGGGAGAACCCCCCTTGAGTTTGAGGAGAGCTAGCCCGAAGTGAAAAGAGGTTGGTGAGGTGACAATGGGGCTATTGAATTACACATGGTATCACACTTTAGCTTTAGGACTTTATCTTGAGAAGTGCGATATTTTTCTATATCAATTCTCAAATTCTTTACAACACTATTGTTAAGAACTAATAGGAAGTGATGTTGAGGGGTTTTTGGGTATAAGAAACAATA
Source organism: Pinus albicaulis (assembly GCA_034641835.2). Classification (NCBI taxonomy): domain Eukaryota; kingdom Viridiplantae; phylum Streptophyta; class Pinopsida; order Pinales; family Pinaceae; genus Pinus; species Pinus albicaulis. The sequence continues at coordinate 48,714,458 of CM076581.1, read as the reverse complement.
CCATTTAAAAACTATGGTTCTCAGTCCTTGGCATTCCTTCACCTGGGCCTAAGGGCACACAAGAATAATTTCACACTAAACCATGCAAACTTAAAAGTAACTTAACAGATCCATAAAGTAGTAATAATCACAATTCCTAATTTCCTATTGTACCATATAATGCAAATTATTCAAACATGAAGCAATGAAGACATACAATGTCTGAATTTCAAGATTGATGAACCAATACAAGAAGTTTGAAATTACAACTTTGATTCAATACTCTGTGTCCTAACTCCAGGAAGGAATATAGTTTGTAGTACAGAACATGCATCGTGTATTATCAATTCTTAATTGACAACAACTAAAGGTCATCTATCTCATCAATTCCTTCCCATTTTGTGTTTTTATGTTATATTCCTTATAAAAGTGTCAAATTTCTCTCAAAGTAAGCAACCACTGAATAAAATAAAAAATAGTTGAGATATGATTTAGAAATGGTCATTTATTTCTTGAAAGGATCTTCACAATTTCTTTGGTTGTTTTTCATCTCAAGAAACAAGAAATGACCTAAGAAACTATCGTGATGTAATATAAGAAACAACACGGTGCAATGGCCATTTTCAAAGCCAAATGATATCCATTGAGGACATGGCCTTTATTTGGTTCCTGTTTCATAGGAGTTTCGGGTAGAAATGGAACTTTGTTGTACCATTTCCAGTAGTAAAAAGGGAAAGCCTTCTTTTTCCATGGGAAATAATTTACCTTTCCTTTTTCAAGATAATCTAAATCACAAAAAATATGAACTATACTACACACATTCTTGGATAATGTGAAAGTGGAAAAGGAATACCCTACACAAGTGATGCACACATGTACATTCGAACACTAATAGATTTTTGTAGTTGAAATGCAATGCTTGTTTTCATTTAAATGTAGGGTTTTTAAAGCGGGGAGAAATAATGGCTGCCAATTTAATAAGCGTTTCTTTGGGAAAAATTTAAATCTTGTATTGGGTGATGAAGATAATAGAGGGTATTGAATCTTGATTCTTGACATTGTGTTTAACTTGAATAACTCAAATGATTATAAATATCGGTGGATGAGTTCTTTTTTTCAAGTATGTCACTCAAAACTCTTATGTCAAAGCATTGTATGATGGCTAGCATTTTCTTGTTTCCCTTTCTTCAGTTCAATGTAAAAATTATATTAATATATTGGAGCACGAATGATAACTACAATTGTTTTCTCTACAGTATATCCAGCCCCAAGATTATGAAAATTTTTCTCAAGTGGAGCTATTGGTTATTGATGAAGCAGCTGCAATTCCATTGCCTGTTGTAAAGGCTCTTCTCGGGCCATATTTAGTGTTTATATGCTCTACTATAAATGGGTAATAATTATAAATGAGCCAACCACAATCACATATTTTGTAACCATTCGGTTTCCATGGATAGTGATGATGATATTAACCCTATATATCAGTGACCTATATCTATATGAGAATGATCTCAACATTGACCTTGATATGGTTGTATGGATGTGACCTTTGGTATGTCATCAGAAAATCCCCATATATCATAAAATCCCCAAATCCGGAGAACTAAATCTCATCACTTTCGACCTGGATTACTACCCTTGTGATAAATTTGATGACTTTCGATCTCCCATTCTCTACCACTTTACACTTCACCTTCAATATAGATCAGGCCAAGGGTAATTCGTTACTGGGTGTTGAGATGGATGAGTTTGTCGAACTAAAATCCATAGCTTAAACTTCATGAAACTGGTGGAGTCAAATTCATGCAAGCACAAACACATCTTACACATCCTCTTTGAAACTCATCCGAAATAACATTGGAATACATCTAGAGAGAACCCTACAGCCTAACACAATCCAATGGAATTGACCAAAAAACCCCAAATAGAGTCAACCCTACTATAGGAGAAAGGGCCTGCAGTAAGAACTTACCATTTTGCAAGAGCTGAGGGCGAATGCTGTTCTGCAAGACCTAAGGGAAAATGTTGTTCTGCAAGAGCTGAGGGTGAATGATGAGGGTGAATGTAGGGTGAATGTTGTTCTGCAACAGCTCAGGGTGAATGCTGAGGGCGAATGTTGTTTTGCAAGAGCTCAGGGAGAATTCTGAGGGCGAATGTTGTTCTGCAAGAGCTGAGGGTGAATGTTGTTCCGCAAGAGCTAAGGGCGAATGCTGTTCTGCAAGAGCTGAGGGCGAATGTTGTTCTGCAAGAGCTGAGGGCGAATGTCGTTCTGCGAGAGCTGAGGGAGAATGTTGTTCTGCAAGAGCTGACGGTGAATGCTGAGGGCAAATGTTGTTCTGTAAGAGCTGAGGGTGAATGCTGTTCTACAACAGCGGAGGGCGAATGCATGCGTGATATCAGACGTTATTGTAGTTTTTAATAAATTCATTTTTATGTAGCACGCGTATAAGTGTCGTATTTTTATGTAGTGTGCATATAAGTGTCGTTATACCGATGGCAGACAAATCATCGCTATTGCGATGAATGCCTCCAAACGTCGCAATTGCGACACTTAGACATTGTGTTGCACTTACGACGTTTGGAGGCAGTCGTCACAATAGCGACACTTTGGGGCATAGTGTCTCAATTGCGACGTCTTCCTCCAAACATCGCAATTGCGACACTTTGTCTAAGTTTCGTTATTGAGACATTTTTCTCTAAACGTCGGTATAGCGATGGTTTCGAGCGGGATTGAAAAAATTTGGGGAAATTTCCGACATTTGGTCAAAAGCGTCGAAACCAAGTATCGGAATTTCCCCCAAATGTAAAAGTGCGAGCTCAAAAAGACAAGTTCTCAGCAATGTTTTCACATTATCGGAGTCTGAAAAGAGCTGAAAGAAGACTCCAGGGGTTCCTTTTTCGTTGTTATCGAAGCTCAAAAAAGAGATAAAAGTGCACTTCAAATCCTTTTTCATTTTTAACAAAGCTCGAAAAATAAGGAGAAAAAGTATGCTTTGTGGTCAAATCATTCTTGAAATAAATTTGCATGACTAATCTGTTCATCAGCTGTAAGACCTATTCATAACAACATCAAATGGATTAAAAATACTTGTTTCATGATAAAAACATAATAAAACCATAGTCATAGCAATAAATATAATTTGCAATCAATTAAATGACTATTAAAAAGATTTTTACTATTCATTTTTACCATTCCATAGTTACCATTTACATTTTGGAGCTCTGAACCTTATTTTTCCCCCGAACTTCAACTGCTGATTGCAATCGTTTATGTGGATGGATTTCGTTTCTGTTTGATCCAGGTTAGTGATATGAACCCTCTCTTTCATTCAGTAATCATTTCATTTCCAATTTCTGCAAATTTTTATGGTTTTGGAGTCCCTAGGGTAAATTCTGCTCCAAAAGAGGGAAACACACCCTTAAACATCGAAAAGTGCATTGCATAGCAGCTAAATTGAATGCTACCTACATACACAACACACCATCTCTTAATAGAGCCTGCATTGGGCACAAACTACATTTTTGTTTTTTGCATTCTGCCCAAAATTTGCCCAATTTTTTGCATTGAATGGAATCTAATGGTTCTTATGGTTGTATTTCAGGTTTTCATCAAATTACAATGACGATTACATGGAGGGAAAGAGAGCATGAATAATAGGATATGATTTCCTTAAATGATCCGGGCACAGTAAGAGCCCTAAGAGATAGTGGACTGTTAAAGTACTTTCGGTTGTCAGGGATGAGGCAACAAATAGAACTCTCGGAGTTCTTAGTTTGAGCATGGGATCCAGCTATCGAGGAATTTCATATTAAGAACCAAGTGGTTCCTATAACAGTTGAGGATGTATACTTTCTTACAGGTTTGTCAAGGAGAGGTTTGCCTATTTCACTCTCAGGGTCTATTGTTGGAGGAGAGACTGTGAGAGATTATGTTTTGCAACATTGTTATCCAGGGGAAGAGCCAAGCAAAGATAGAAAGATAAACATCCGGGATGTTAGAGATTTTCCTTTGAGAACTATCCTTTTCACGATCACAAAACTTTTTGGCACCATTATACTACATGTAGTGAATAGATCGTATATGTAGTACACGCTAGAGTGTATGGAGCCAACAGTCTTCAACTGGTCTGAAGTTGTACTTTCTCAGATAAAAGAACAACTGAACAAAGAAAAGGGAGGAAGGAAGAAGAACTTCAGTTATGGTTCGATCCTCATATCATTCGCCTTAGAATGGATTCCACTGATGCAGCCACAGCATGTGACACTGGATGTGTCTAACCCTAGAGATCCACGGATGCAGAGATGGGTAGAACTAATGGGTGGGCATGCAGGCCAATCGACCATTGTGTTCTCGACTACATTCTTCACCTGGTTCTGGTGACAGATTGTTGCCATCGATGAGTATGCATATGTAGGCATTGATTTCCGAGGAGATCTAGATTTAGCTTTACCAGAAGGTGCTCAATGGGGTCCAATGGGTAAGAATATTTTGACCATGTTTTTTATTTTCCTAAGGTTTATACAATGTTTTTGTATTTTTTATGTTTTCCCAAGACTAAACTAAATGTTTTATGTAATGCATATGTTGGTCAAGTTCAACCAATGGAGGAACCAGAGCGTGTAGCAGATGAGCGAGCAGAGAGGGATGTCGGGAGAGAAGTCCTTCAGGATCTTGATATGGCTGAGACTCTGGCTGAGATTCGGCAACACATAGAGGGGTTGACCTTCGGGATTCCAGATTTTCGGATCGAAGAGTTACCCATGAAAATACAGCATCACACTATAGGTGTTCCTAACCATTGGATGAGGTTACAACATAGGATAGCTAGATCTATAGCATGTTAACACGAGCACCACTAATTTACTTTTGACATTTTGCATACATTTTGAGGTCAAATGACCAATGTGTCTTGGGCACAAATTTTTGTAAAAACATATAACTATCTATCTATTTGATTTCAGTGTTCTTCTTATGTTTATTGTGCAATCCTATTCAATGATGTGAATGTTTTCTTTACATGTGTTACAAATGTCTGTCTAAAACTTGATTAGCTAAAGAATCAGTCAATGTGTTCAAATTTCTGGAAATGTGTTGATATTGAATAAAATCAAAGTGTCTTTCCAAAAGTCGAACTCTTAGAAACAATATATGAAGTGTTGGATTTCTAACAATATAAACACTAGTAATTTGTAATACCACAGGTTGTGAGTCTAACCTTATGATAATGCGATTAATACCAAATGAAATGGCATCAGAGAGAATTTCGATCAATGTGTTATACTCAGCGATATTTTTTGTCGATCTACCAATACAAATCCCTTGAAAACTCACTAACTCGTCGTTCAGAGCGAAAATGGCCCACGCCGCAGAGGATAGATTCTGTGCACTACGACTAGCACCATCAGCATATCCAAAAAATGGTTCTGAAGATTCAGACATCTGCGATGAAATGTAAAGTGGATTACTAATGTCAAGAAAACTTTAAAAACAAACTAAGACAATGAATTCAAATCAACAACATATATATATACAATATAATACAAAAAATTACTACGCTCATGATTAAGCATAATAATGTTTCAGATACAACCCATTTCTGGGTTGCGCCAATGGAATTCCATCGTAATCAACTAACTCACAGGCACCCTTAGCAAGAACTATTTTGACAATATAGGGGCCATGCCATGATGACTCAAATTTTCCTGTACCTATTACATCAGCTTCTTGATGATAAATTAGGACCAAGTCGCCCTCTGAGAAAATGCGAGGTTGGACATTTTTTGTCGTATTGCACCTTTATATGTCTCTTTTGCGCTTTGTTGGCCAATTTGGCTTCACGACACATTTTTTCAAGATGGGCGAGGTTAAAAAGACGCGCTTCTTCTTCTTAGGTTTCAGGTAACAAGTCAATTGCGAGTTTTAATGATGGTATTTCACATTGGATTGGCAAGATAGATTCCAGACCATACACCAATTGAAAGGGGGTAAATCCGATTGTGTTTCTCACCGAGGTTTAGTACGCCCACAAGGTCGAGTACAGGATAAAATGCCAGTTTCTTTTATGAACTCCTATCATTCATTGAAGCATACTTTTAAGAATATTGTTGATAGCTTCAACTTATCCAATTTATTGTGGATAATAAGGAGTAGAATTATCATGTGACAATCCTAACTTGGCAGTTAATTATGTCATCATGTGATTGTGAAAATGCTTCCCATGATATGTAACTATAGCCGGCGGTACCCCAAACCGTGCAATAACATGATTAAAGAAAAAAAATGCAGTTGTCTGTCCTGTGTTGTTGAATGTATTCATCGCTTTGGCCCATTTGGTAAAGTAGTCGATTGCGACAATAATATAACCATGCCCCCCAGATGAATGAGGGTTACAGGTCATGAAGTCAATACCCCATTTCAAAAATGGTCCCACAGAGACAACAGGATGCATTGGTGCTGGCAGGTTGCGGATTTTATGATAAAAAATATAGCATGCATGACAACTTCTGACCGTGAGGATGCAGTCGCAAAATATTGTAGGCCAAAAGTAACCAGTGCGGAGTGTCTATTGCAAGGTAGTGTATCCAGATAAATTTCCACCATAAGCCCCATCATGACAATCATTTAAAACCTTTTCAGCCTCCTCATGAGTGAGGCACCTCCTTAAAATGGTATCGACACCACGACGATAAAGTGTATCACTAACGATCAGATAAACTTTGGCTTGGTATCAAATACGTCGTTGTTCGGAGCGAGAGGTATCAGGTCGAAGAGTTTGAGTTTGGAGATAAATGATAAAATATCCATACCAAGGATTATATGACCCAATCAGAAACAGAGACTCGTTAGGAATTTATGGTTCCAACGTAGTTGTAGTACTATCAGAGCGAAGGTCACATAGAAGCTCAGCCAAAACTAAAGACTTATTTTACTTGGATTTGATGAATTCCAAATCAAATTCCTGCAAAATGACATCCATTTTGAATATTTTCCCCCCAGCAATTAACGTGATAATATATAAGTCATTGGGTTGCAATCCAAAACAACAGTGGTTTTTCGGAGCAGGATATAGTGGTGAAATCTTTGGACAGCTTGAACAGCTGCCAAGGAAATATTTTCTATGTAAGAATACTTAACTTATGTATCATTGAGATTACGACTAAAATAATAGATCGGATGTTCAATTCCATCTTCTACTTGGACCAAAACCATAGCAATGGTCGTTTCAGCCGCGGCGATATATAGGAAATAATCATTTTGATAATTAGGGGGATACATTAATGATGCTCGGATAAGAGTATCCTTGACAACATCAAAAGAGGCTTGCACAACTTGGTCCCAATGGAAGGTAACCCCCTTTTTCAAGGGTCGAGTAAATCCTTTAGCCATTTTGGCGTAGTTTGGAATGAACCTTCTTAGGAAGTTAGCCTTTCCTTGAATTTTTTGTATCTAAAGTAAATTTGATGGCGCAGGAAAATCAAGAATGGCCTGAACCTTCAATGGGTCGATTCGAATTCCTTCTTTCGAGACTACGAATCCAAGAAATCGACAAGAACCAACACAAAACACACATTTATGTGGATTGAGGCGTATTTTGTAGTGTCGACAGCATAAGAAAATGGCTCTCAAATACATCGGGTGATCAGTCTGATTTTGTGAATGCGCTGGTAAATCATCTAGATAAGGTTGAACAATGTGCTTGATGTCATTGAAAGCATAGTCCATTTTTATCTGAAAAGTTTCCCCAGCGTTCTTTAAACCAAACAGTAGTTTCCTATAAGCGAATGTGCCCCAGGGACAGATGAATGTTGTCTTATGTTGATCCTGTAGGTGGATATTGATTTGATTGTAGCCGGAAAATCCAACCATGAATGAAAATATTTCACATCCAGCACAATCTTCAATAATATGATCGATAAAGGGAGTAGGATAGTTGTCTTTTGGACAAGCAATGTTGATGTCCCAATAATCGATGCACACTCTAATGGTTCCTTGTTTTTTCTTGACAGGAACGATATTGGAAACCCACTCAATTACCGGAACAGGTTAAATGAAACCATCACGCGTAAGTTTTTAAACTTCTGCTTTGATGGCAGCAGCTTTCTTTGGATGAACAGGATGAAGTCGTTGATGCACCGGTTTGACATCAGGATACATATTAATAGTGTTTTCAACAATACTAGTATATATGCCTGGAATTTCCTTGTAAGACCAAGCAAATACATCATCGAATTTGGGAAATAGGGAGTGATATGTTTCGATTTCTGATGAAGAACAAGATACATTGGCATGAATATTTTCTACAATGCCAAGTTTGGTCTAAATATTGATAGAAATGGTTTCTTCAATATTTGACAGATTTCACTCGGAATCGATTGCATTAATAGGTAAAGAATTCGAAAAGAATTTTTTGATTGATGGGTGATATAGTTCATTAAGATGATTTTCTTTATAATCAAGAAGATGGGAACGATGATGATAATATTCCCATGGTTCTCCTTCTAACATCATGGATTCCAAAATATTCTTATCTGTCAAGAAAATTGAAGAAAATGGATCAGATGGAGTACCAAATTCTAAGGAACGATCAACCCAAACAACTAGTGACGCTGATTTCGGATTCGCCGCCCAAGCTAGATAGATTGATTGCTATGCCAGCTCAATAGGGCTGAGTGGTAGAAACTCATCCAACGTAACAATTTCAGAATCATCCGTACTCTCCCTTAAGCCAGATGGAGTGGAAGAGATCATGTAGCAGGTCTTTAGACTTGCAATTTATGCCGACGTCACAGGCGGCAGTAATGCAAAGTTTCCCATAAGAGTGGAATCCTTTAAGAGTCCTACACTAATGTTCTGAAGTGCTATTTGGGGTGCGTGAATGAACAGAACACTTCCAGTTACATGTGAAGCGGAGGCAAAGAAGGATAGCTGATTGATGACTGTGATAGTACTTTTATATGGAAAAGAAATCATTCTAAAATATGTAAAAACAATTATAGTCATTGCATATACCCATGGCCTTCCAAGTAGAATATTATATTCAAGGGCTCTGCCAACAACCTGGACATCAACATTCACTTTTCCCCCCCTAGTTCAACATGCAGGTTATTAATAATACCACAAGGCTTATACGTACGTCCATCAAAAGCCTTCAACGTCGTTGATGATTGTGATAAGCGTGGAGAGCCGAGTGAATTCCAAAAATTTAGAGACATAATGCATGTAGATGCTCCCTCATCAATAATAGTATGATGAACAAGGTGATTGAAAACATTTACTTGTATGGAGAATGCCAATTCTGCTGGTAGTTGTGGCACATAGCCCGTATGATTAAAGATGACAAGATTTCAATCAGTCGGATCAATTCCACTGATAGCTGACAATAAAGCCTGTGTTTGGGAGGGAAAATTTTGTAATACCTCAAGAGCAGACATAGCTGAAGGAGATTGAGTCAAATATTCAACTATATTATAATTTTGAGCAGCTCTTGCTCAAGGATTATATGTTGATTTGTGAATTACTCCCCTTGGTGGCTTAATTGTCAATTCAGGAATAGCAGTAGGCGGTACTGATTTCGTAGACGAATTCGTAGTCGAGGTAGTAGGTTGATTAGTGGCCTGACTACCATAATATTTATTACGCGTTGACAACAAAATATATGTTGAAGGTTTTGTGACAGATAACATAAGTACTTGGGAACTAGAAGCTGGATCCGTAGCAACCAAATTTGTGTCTGGATTCGGAAACAGATCTATCAACACAGCTGACGCATTGGAAGTCTTAATGATCTTTGAGACTTCAGTGTGGTAAGGAAAATCCCAAAAAAATTCTTCCTCATTATAGATTATGCATGGATAACGAGGTTTCCTAGGTCCAGACGATTCATCAAATGATCTTTCGTACGGGTTAGAAGTTTTCTTTCTCTTAGATTTGCCCTTTTTCCTACTTTTGAGTTGCTTTTCACTTTTTCCCTTGTCCAATCACACGACATTAATTTCAAAAGAAGGTGTAGGATCAGATGCAGTAGTATGATGTGTTCTTGCAGTGCCAATCAAGCATTCTCCGCCATGAGAGTCCTTTAATTGAGGAGGAACAATAAAGTTAGATCTCGGTGCATTAGGAATTTTTTCATAGAGCGTGCCAGTCTGAGTATAAATCAATTATAAATATTTGGCACGAGTGATAACTTGCTCTTCTGTGATGACACCACCCTTAGCCACATCCTCAGTTATAGATGGTAATAGGGACTTAATGAACCACTCAGCAAGGAGATGATCTGGAAAAAATGTCTTAACCATTCTATGACGACGATGCCACTCATGAATATGATCAGAAATGTGAGTAGCATTAGTCTATTTGAAATTGTTCAAGAGTTCCGTTCCAGTTTCATATCTGATGGGCAACTGGAAGTGAGTCAAAAAGACAGTAGCTAGGGCAGTGAAATTTTCAAAAGAAGCTCTAGGTAACTCAATATACCATTTTTTAGTCGGACCTGTGAGCGTACGCTATAAAAGATGTAGTGGAATAGAATCATCATTCAGAGAGTTAGATGAACATCATAAATGATAAGTCATGACATGAGTCGACGAGACTTCCCCAGGGTTTCCATTGAACTTAGGAATATCTGAGGGTAATTTTTGAGGTATCACCGGCCACCAAGGAGCATAGTTAATTGGATCATTTGTTAGCCGATTTAAATCTGGTAACTCTAAAGTTGCAAAAAAGGGAAATTTTCTATTAAGGTCAGGTTGAGCATAGCCATGTAAGATGGAATTGCTTGAGAAACAAGCCTTTGAGCACCAGCATAAGGAATCTGCTGCTGGTAACCCGATAGGGGTTTTTTTTAAAAGCAAACACTTGAGTATTCTATTGACCAAAACCTGGATATGATACTTGTTGAAATGAAGTATGAGGTATTTGCACCTGGGGCTACCAAGGGGTCTATCCACCAATGTTATAACCTAAATTAGAATAATTTGGATTCGGTTGATAGGTATAACTAGGTTGTGGCTGTGACATCCCATAAAATTGTAAACCAGCTTGTGAATAAATGATTCCAAATACAAGTTTTTGTAAATTAATCGAAGGATTTGGAGTCTGTCGACCCAATATTTGAGGGTATTGAGATGAAGGACCCACCTGATAAGGTTGTTGTACAAAATTTTGATTCTGTAACAGGGTTAAAGATGTATTAACAAGTGGAAATGATGCAGGTGTAACAGGTTGAACTGGTTGATACGAGTGTACAACCATTTGTGGTTGGATAGGCAAAGTGGGCTGCCATTGACAAACATTCATTTCGACATTACGTTGACCAAAAAGTGACGGAGTACTGTCATAGTGGGCGACCAAAGTTTCCCCCCAGAATTAGGAGGATAATAAGATGAAAAATATTTCTCTCCAAATGTTGGGAGTCTAATTGATATGGTACTTGATGGAATAGACCCAGAAGGACCGGCTTGATATTACCTTGATGATGTGTATAAATAATAAAGTTGTTCAATACTCACTATATTTTTACCAGTTATAATACCAGACGATGACATTGGTAAAGTCCATGGGTTTGAAGATGCACCAGAGAAGATTCCAGATAAATATTTATAACCTGATGGGACCATAGGGCCACCATGAAAATATGACTCTGGTGAAGCTGTAAACATCAACGGGGTAGTGAAAGAAGGTGTTGACGTAATTGGAACAGATGGCCCAACCGAAGATGTTGGTTCAGGCATGGTTACTTGACCAAATGTATACCCTTTTGAATCGATAGGAATATGAATAGGAACAGGATCAACAAAAGCAGATGGTGGTGATTGAGGAAAATACTCGTACAGGTAAAGGTCCTTCCCAAAATAGGTTGGAGTTAAAGGTGTCTCGTCTTTTGGGATTTCTTCAATCGTAATTAAACCAGGTGGAAGTATTACACCATCAAGCCCAAAGTATATTTCAAGTGGTTGACTGTGTGATATGGGAGACTCAATGGCTACAGAAATTTGTGGGATGACCAAGGCCGGAACAACTTTCGTCTGTTCGACTTCAGGATTCAGATGTTCTGGCAGATAAGAGACAAGATCTGGATCAACTTCTGGTCGAACAACGTCAGGTCTTGGACGTATGATCTCACTGATTGGATGGATCATGACCACAGGTAGTTGTGAGGACTCTGTTTCGACAACAGTATGTTAGCCACCCATAAATTCTGATATACCAAATGGTGGCTAAGTTTGTTTACAAGCCTTCAAGAGATTTATTTCCCTTGAAAATCCATCGTCTTTGAAGTTTTATGATGATTCCATGTCCCTTTGGATTAATCTCCACTGCTGTTTCTAAAAGGGCATGCTTGAAACCCTGCTAGATCTATGAAAGACACTGTTTTCCAAAGGCCTCTGAAACTGCCCATTTTGACTCATTTCCCCTAATTTTCATAAAGCCTCCCTTTCCTCTTTAAGACCCCAATTTCCCCCTGAAAATCCTTCAAAATCCCTTTGAACCTCTAAAATCCCTTTTTATAAGTTTAAACAACCTTTTCCCCATTACTGAAAGCCAAGAAAATCCCTAAAAATCCCCGTTTTTGGCCTAAAAACTCATTTCTGCACTAAGGCCTTAAGCCCCTTTCGGCCAGCCCCCGAAACCACTTCCCCACATGACCCCAGCACTAAGACCAAGTGCTAGCCTGTAAGGTGCTTATCGCATCGAAGAATCGGAGCAGAACATCTTTTTCCTTTGTAAACCACGAAAGTTTCGATGCAATAGTGTTAATTCTATCGACCCTTTGAAGAAGTCTCTATCGTCGATCTTAGAAGATCTGACGGTCAGCGCTTGTCCCACGCGCGCCCATCGCCCCTATCCACTTACCCCTCCGATCTAATGTGAGACGTCGATCTGTCTCCAGATCCAACGGCTATTGCATAATCGCACTACCGCTCCAATCGCAAATGTTAAAATGTGCCACTTTTCATCCTGTCGATTGGCAAACCCCCGATTGGATCCTAACCATCCATCCATTCGGATCCAACAGCCCAGATTACTCCTCACCCTGCCCATTTTTTCCCATTTTTCTCCCCTTCCGATCAATCTCCACCGTCGATCCCTCAATAATACGACGATTGGCTCTTAATCGCACCAATGCCAATCGGAACCTTAATGTGTCAACCCCTGTTTCCCCCGATTGCGATCCTCCGATTTGATCGCGATCGTCCGTTGATCCAAGATCGACGGCCATATTGCATCACGTCTTCCACCATAATTCTCCCATCGGGTTTCCCTATTAACCTCATCGGACAATCACCACCGTTGATCGCCTCCTGCGATCCAACGACTCGCGTTTAATCACCCTCCGCCATGACCGGGTCCCACTACCTAAGGTCCATTTCGTATGTTTTCCATTGCATTTCCCCATTTCCTTTGTATTTGCCCAAACATTAAACTTTTATGTTTTAACACTAAAGGTCTTTTACCACGCTAATTCATGTCTAAACCTCGGTTTCATGGTGTTGCGCCATGTAACCCTTCTCCACCGCACACGTTTCCTCTGCAATCTCTCCTCCACCCCCGCCAAAACCTTTGTGAAGCAGTTTTAAGCCCCGCGCAAGATTTTGTAACAGGTTTCTCGTGTTTTGCAGGTTTAAAAGCATTTTTTTTTTTGTTGAAGATCAGGGTTATTGACCCCAACATGACTCCTCTAGCACCCTTTTTTAGCCTGTGTATTCACACAAATGGGTCTGCAGAAGTTTAAAATGTATCAGGAAAATATTAAAGGGTCGAAAGGCATAATATTGAAAGATTAACACAACCTTTGAATACATCAGTGCTAAAAGCATTTCGAGTGATTAGCGAGGTCAAAGCATAAACAGAGCTAATGCAGGTTTAAGTACAAAAGAGACAAAGAAGCTAGTGATTCAGAATGATGACTGACACAGACCTAACCTTTACCCATGCACACAAGTCTGCCAAGCAGTTATTGCACCAGGGAAGCTACTACAAATTGTCAAAGGGAGTTATTTAGAAGTATGGGAGTCCTCATAGCCCGTTCCTCACTTAACTCACATCGAGAAGATAATAGTACCTCTCCGGATGATTTTCTTATCAAGGACACCCTGTGGGTGATTTCTGTCATATCAAAATGGTCTCAAACAAGCCACAAAGTTATTGATCCTATCTGGAATTCAATGAAATGTTTAAGGCACAGAATGGAGCATTCGGAATACCTCCTTCTATCACTGAGGATCATTAAAACTTTCCTCACCTACTTTTCTCATTTTCTCTATAAAGACTCTTCAAAGTCTCATTGTAAAAGGTTGGCATTTGTGATTTCTAAAGTAATACATATTGTTGCTTTGAAGAAGCTTTGGCATTCTGAAAGAGTGTGAAGATCTGTGTTTTTCTGTTGATGAAGGAGGCCAGACCATCGGATCCCTGAGCCAGGTTTTGGTGAAGTACTTCTTATTGTTATTGTTATTTCCTGTTTTTTCACTTTGTTCCATTATGCTTTGCTTACAGTGGGATAGAAATTTTAGGCAGATAAATGTATTTTAGAAGCACCTCTGACCTGTTTATCCTTCACTGTTTATATGTTTTCTGCTACTAAATGTGACAGGTTAGTCTAATAGCTCTCTTTATATTCATTTTGTTTTACTTCAGAAATGGTTAGTTCGGCTGTGTTAAAGACTATTTAGGCGTTCCCTCTTTCTTTACCACTGAATATTGTATCTGGAGTCTACCTTTGATTATTAATGCTGGCAGTTTGACAGTGAGGTTTTGTCTCAATCATACCCTATGTTTTTTATTCTTATCATTATTTCGAAGGCCCCTACAATTGTAGTCCTAGATGTCTAAGGCGTTCCCTCTTCTTTGAATGAAATTGTATGTTTTATTGGTTAAACTCTCAAAGGTGAACTTGTAGGAGGAAATAGGGCATTCCCCAAATCCTATAATTCATTTAGAAGTTTTAATTTGCATTTCTCCTTTCTTTGTGTGTTCATATTGATTAAGTCCAAAGCAGCGTGCTTATTGGAGGAAATAGGGTGTTCCCTGAATCCTTTAAGTCGTTGTGAAAGGGTTTAGTTTGTTGATTCACTCTTAGTCCTTAATTTCCATCCCATTTCACCTATATTATTCAATAGATCCTTGACCAAGTTATATTTTCCCTTTGGTTTCCCTTCCTTCTTAGTCAGAACTATTTGGACTTCACATGACTCCATTTCCTAATGGCTTGTAGATTCCCATGCTTTATCTAATACCACATGAAACATATTTGTCCAACCAAACAAAAAAACACAACCTTGAACCTCATAACTAGCCTAAAATCAATTTCTAAACCTTTCAAGACACATCTTTATAAACATATTGAGAGATCCCTCTCTGAGACTAGGAGGGCTAGATCCTAGAGCTCTAAAGTTTGGTTTTTATGTTGCCTTGTCTTTTGGTAAGCCAATCTATCAAAACACAAGACCCCAACATAATGGCGATCACGGTGGGACGTATTGAGTAGATGATAGTCTAGAAAACTCTTTTAGACTCAGCAAGTCCTTAAATAACCATATAAACTCAGAAAAACCCAAAAACATTTCAGATTGGCTTCATAATAAACATGGTGGTGGAACCATAACACACTTTACCTTCACAAAAGCTAAAGATTTTCCACCTGGCAACTCCACAGTTCCTAAAGACCAAAAGACTCCACTGGGAGACCAGTTTTTATTAGAACATAATCCATTTCAGAAGAAACACTTGGGAATAAGCTTCTTTGTTGAGGGACGGACATACTGGCTTCAAGAACAGTCCATACCAGAGCTTATCCTGATCCAAATCCCCCCGTAATAGTTGACAATCCAGAAAGAATTCTTCGGAAGTCTCTCACATATAGGGATCCAACTATTGTGAGACCCATTTATAGAGCTAACTCAGCGCCTGAAAACCTTTCAGTTCTATCAGATGCTCAAGCCGGCTTAGACTCACCAAGTAGTTTACCAAGAACTAAGTCATTTAGTGGTATAGATCAAATAGAATTTGAGCCTCCAAACTCACCACCACATGGTGGTCAACGTTTGAGTGACAGAGAAACCCCTCCATCGACACCCCCTGATATTCACTTCATTCATAACTTGGGTCTCTCTTACCCTAAATCTGCTCAACAGTTTGTTGCTGGTCCACACAATGTCGCCATCCATATACCTGCCGCTCAAGCTAATCCTTTACCTTCACAAAACATTTCCATGGCAACATGGTATGCCCCACTACTGCTACCACAACCTTTGGTTCCCTTACCAAATGACTATCAATCCAAAATTCCACACTTCCCTGGAAGAACTTCTACCACAGCTCGACAACACGTAGATGAAATGGGAGATGCATTCGATTACATGGAAATAGATCATGAGACTGTTAAAATGAGAATCTTTGCTCAGAGTTTAGGAGGAGAAGTAAAGAAGTGGTTTAAAGGCTTAACTCCTAATAGCATCCATGACCTTCCCTCATTACATCAAGCATTCATAAACAAATGGGAAGCCAAAATCAACCCTCTCAAAATACTAGCAGAGTATCAGAGCCTTAAAAGAAATCAGAGAGAGAGTGTCCATGATTACTCCACCAGGTTTAACAGTGTTTACAATGCCCTTCCTCCTCACATGAAGCATCCCCAAGGCATGGCCCTAATAAAATATCATGAAGGGTTTGATGCGAACATGGCTTATCAGCTAAGGGAAAGAGATTATTTAACTCTAGAAGACATGCAGACAGGAGTTGTGAGTGTAGAAGCGAACTTAATTGAGAAAAGAGCTAGGCTAAGATCGGAGAAGAGGGTAACTTATAAAGATGACACTGCACCCTCCACATCTAGCTCAAAAATGGAAAGGATGATGGAAGAGATGATGAAAAGGATGAGCTTACTTGAGAGAGCACCGTCAAGAGAAAACCAAAACAACCTCCAAAATTGAAATAGAAACCAGAACTTTAGAAGAGATAACAATCAAGATAGACAACGAGATCATGACCAGAAAATTAGATCTCCCTCCCAAAAAACTACGTAGATCAAGAGGAAGAAAGGGAGATTGAAAATTTGGGAGAAAACCATGTGAACCTGATTGGATCAGACAGTGAGGATGATGTTTTCCTCACTGAAGAAGAACAAGGTTTCTTCTCTTCAGAACCAAAGGAAGATACACACAGGGAGTCGGAAGATTATAGATTGGGGTTTGAAAATGCAATCATGGAGGTGAACAGACATTATGATCTAAGAAGCAAAGGGAAAATAGATAGTCCAAATGACAAAAACACTAGCTCTGTTGTTAGGATAAGTACAGAAAATCAGACTAAAAAGACAGCTAACAAAGCTATCACGAGAAAGGCAGCTAGCCAAATGTTGAACAGAGTTTCCCTAGTACCTCCACTAGCGGCCTTGATAAAACGGCTCAAATTGACAGCCCCAATAAAACCCAGCAAGTCAAAATTGTTGAAAGAAACGCAATTGATAAAATAGATGTAAATACAACAAAAGCGATAGTTCCTTTCAGCCTAGAGGTGGAGATTGCAAAGATTAAAATTAACATACCTCTGGCTGAATTAGTAACCCAGGAAGTGTATAGAGACCAGGTCCTAAAAGCTCTGAATATACATGTTGATACCGCTACTTTGAACTTAACATATGATAAGCCAGAGTTGTTGTTTGGTCCTAAAATTGAAGGAAAATATCAAGAAGGGGATGTGCCTCCCTTCTACGTCAGCCTAAACATACATGACCAAGTTTTACACAATGCCATGCTAGATTCAGGAGCATCACACAACCTTATGCCGAAAGCAGTAATGGAAAGCTTAGGCTTAGAGATCACTAGGCTCTACAAAGACTTGTACTCCTTTGATTCAAGAAAGGTCAAATGCTTGTGATTAATTAAAGATTTGTGTGCTAACTTGTCCCAAATTCCTGCTAAGAACCTTGTAATGGATGTAGTATTAGCTGACATTCCCCCAAAATATGGTATGCTTTTATCTAGATCATGGGGAGCTAAGATCCAGGGCAGCCTTCAAATGGACATGTCATATGCCACCATACCGGTGTTCGATCAAACCAAAATATTGTACAGGGAAACCCTTATGAAATACATGGTGAGCAGCAAGGACAAACCTCACAACACCCCTACTTATTCCACCCATTCAGATTTAGATTCCTTCATTTTATACAACGAAGATGAGGTCACCCAAATAGAGAAAGAAATCGAGCAAAACATTAGTTCACTAGAACATTCAGATTTTTCTTCCTCTCAGCCTCTAGATACCTCAACCCCCAGCAGCCCTGAGCAACACAAAACAAATGAAAATGAAACAGAAACACTTTGGAAAATAAGTTTTGATGGCTCTTGCAGCAGAAATAATGCAGGGGTTGGTGTATGGATACGCAACTCAAACAGAGGACATGCCTGCAAATTATAATTTTCGTGCACTAACAACATCGCAGAGTATGAAGCCCTTCTCCTTGGCCTGCATATACTTAAAGATTTAAAGGCCAAAAAGATATCAGTATAAGGAGATTCTGAGTTGATCATCAGAAAAATCAAAGGGGAACATGCAACCAAAAACCCTAGGCTCAGAGAATATAGGAACATTGTTTTAGACCTCCTGAAAACTTCCAAAAATATGAACTGGTGTTCATACCAAGAGCCCAAAACCACCTGGCAAACGAACTTGCTTTTG
Organism: Pinus albicaulis; assembly: GCA_034641835.2. Taxonomy (NCBI): domain Eukaryota; kingdom Viridiplantae; phylum Streptophyta; class Pinopsida; order Pinales; family Pinaceae; genus Pinus; species Pinus albicaulis. Next base: position 48,695,797 of record CM076581.1, on the reverse strand, counting down.
CTGCTAGTAACTACCAGATACCAAAAATTGAGGAACAGCTCATTATAAAGGTAAAGAACAGACCAGCAATGCCTGATAACGAAGATCATTGGTAGGTTTTTAATAATGACAAACATATAGAGGATTTCCTGCAATCAAAGAATGAGTTTGCCACAGCATCACCAAATTGCAACCATGAAAAAAAAATTTCAGAAGGGGAAAAAATTCCTGAAACAGAGCCCCCTTCCCCTACTGATATAAATCAGTTTGATCATATTTTCAAAGAAAATTTATCTGATGATCTAGACCAAAAGGACCTTGAAGTTCTAGAGTGTAAAGGTGATACCATACCCAAAGGCCTTGTGCCGCTAGAATAGCTCTTTGATTTAAACGATGTGGCTAAAGAACCAAAAACAGAACCCATGGAAATTAATGTGGAAGAGCACAATATAGGTAGTGAGCCTAAAATGATTAAGTTATCTAGCACCCTGCCTACCCACATCAAACAGCAGTACATAGCACTCTTCAAAGAGTTTATAGATGTCTTTGCATGGGAGTATAAAGATTTGAAATCGTATGACACTAGCATCATTCAGAAAAATATCCCTCTGAAGGAAAATCAGAAACCTTTCAAACAGAAATTAAGGAGGATAAAACATGTCTTATTTCCTGCAGTAGAAAAAGAAATTAAGAAGATGTATGATGCAGGGATCATTGTTCCTGTCAGATACTCAGAATGGGTCTCTAATCTGGTATCTGTTAGGAAGAAGACAGGGGATATTAGGCTGTGTATAGACTTCAGACATATTAATAGAGCCTCGCTGAAAGATAACTACCCTTTTCCAAAAATGGACCACATTCTACAGAGGGTAGCTGGGTCAAAAAGAATATCCTTACTGGATGGGTCCTCGGGTTATAACCAAGTGTTAGTCCTCCCAAGTAATCAAAATAAGACAACCTTTACCACACTGTGGGGGAAATTTATGTATGTCAAAATGCCATTTGGCTTGATGAACACAGGGGCCACCTCCCAGAGGGCCATGGACACAGCCTTCTCGGAATACATAGGCTACTTTATAATCATCTACCTAGATGATATCACGGTTTTCTCCAAAACTGATGAAGAACATTTAGAACATCTAAGTAAAGTTTTTGAGAAATGCAGAAGATTTGGCTTGTCTTTAAATCCCAAAAAGACACTCTTTGGCCTCCAAGAAGGAAAGCTTCTTGGTCATATAATCTCTGAAGAAGGGATCAAAATAGATCCTAAAAGAATTGAGGGCATATAGAATATCATTCACCCTAGGAATCTCAAAGAATTACAGTCTTTCATTGGAAAGATTAATTTTTTGAGGAGATTCATCCCCAACCTTGCCGAGCTATTGAAAAACATCACTAACATGCTTGGGAAAGAAGTAGGTGTCAAATGGACAATGCAAGCTAAATATTCATTCGAACTAGTAAAGAAATCCCTTACTCAAGCACCAGTCCTCATTAGTCCTGATTTCACCAAAGATTTTTATATTTTTTCCTTTGCATCGAAACAGAAAATAGATGTAGTATTGTTGCAGAAGAATAACTCGGGGCAAGAACAACCTATATCCTTCTTCAGAAAAGCCTTAAGATATGTCCCACTAAAATACAACATCATGGAAAAGCAAGCCTTGGCACTAGTTAAAGCATTAAAGGATTTCAGGGTGTACATCTTACATTCACACATCATTGCCTTTGTGCCACACACCGTAGTCAAAGATATTCTAGGTCAGGACCTCGATGGTAAAAGGGGAAAGTGGATTTCTACTATTCTGGAATACGACTTAGAAATCAGGCCTACCAAACTCATCAAGGGACAAGGATTAGAAAAACTCATGGATGAGTCTAATTTCAAGGTTCTAGATATGAATATGGTTGATGCCTTAGAAGAGATAGAAGAGTTCCCAGCACCATTTACTGAAGAAACATTCATGAAATCTCCATGGTATGCCAATATTATTTATGTGCTACTTTACTTAAATGCTTCTGCTTCTTTGTCGAAAACAAAAGCTAGATTTGTGAAACAGAAGGCTTTACAATATTGCATGATAGATGGAGTTTTATATTGGAAGAATGTTGTTGGGATACTAATAAAATTTTTACTTGAGAATGATGCAGGAAAAATCATGCGTGAAGTGCTTGAAGGAGAATGTGGAGGGAACCTAAGCTGGAAGACCACACCAAACAAAATCCTCAGATCAGGTTATTATTGGCCCACCCTTTTTCCAGACACCCACAAACTAGTAATGTCTTGCCACAAATTCCAGATTTTCGATGGTAGGAGAAATCTCTTGCCCTTACCCTTGAAGCCTATTATTGTTGAAACACCTTTCCAACAATGGGGTTTGGACTTTATAGGGGAAATCCATCCACCCTCCTCAACCCATCATAAATGGATCCTCACAGCCACAGATTATTTTACCAAATGGATAGAGGCCATACCCACTAGGAATGCTACCGACTCTGTCATTATTAAATTCCTTGAGACCAACATATTGTCCAGATTTGGCTATCCTAGGAAAATAATCACAGAAAATGCTATTGCCTTTAAATCCAAAAAGATGGTTGATTTATGCCATAAATATCGGATCACATTAGGCCACTCTACTGCCTTTTACCCCCAAGGAAATGGACTTGCTGAATCTTCCAACAAGAGCCTGATCAACATCATCAAAATGTTGCTGGAGCAGAATCAAAAAGCATGGCATGGTAAGCTTGTTCATGATTTGTGGGCTGACAGGTTAACCACCAAAAATTCAATCAACACATCCCCCTATCAGCTGGTCTATGGCATGGATATTGTTTTCCCAACATCCTTGGGAGTTCCAGTCATGAAACTCCTTCAGGAGGTTCAAGTTGAAGAAAATGATATGCAAAGAAGGATCAATCAGACCATCCACTCGCAGCAGACCAGAGAGGAAGTTTACCAGAGAACTCAAGCAGTCCAAGAAAACATCAAAAGGAAGTTCGACAAAAAGACTAAAGCAAATGATTTCCAAGTCGGGAACATGGTTCTCAAATGGGATTTAAGAAGGGAAGAGAAATGAAAACATGGTAAGTTTGAAAATCTGTGGAAAGGGCCCTATATTATCCATTCCTTAAGAGGGCATAATGCATTTTTCTTGCAAGAACTGAATGGTGAAGAAGTGTTAGGAGGTCCTGTCAATGGCAGGATGCTTAAACACTACTTCTGTCAAGAATCTTAAGTTCCAAATATTTTCATCCATTATACATACCATCTGCATCAAAAGAAAAAAATAAAAAATATATATATAGAGGGCAGAAATAAAACAAGAAAGGTATAGCCCCATACCAAAAAAAAAGAAAATCTGAAAGTGTGCAAGCTCAAATGCCACTACGTTAAGAAGCACTATTGTCCAATCATATAGCCTAATCATGATTGGGCAGATTTCAATTTACTGTTGATAGGATAGCGAAGAAGATCTGCCAAACTGTCCAATCTTGGCTTATCCGTAGAATAGATTGGGATAAAATAAAAGAGAACAACTCTAACAGGATCCAGACCAGAGCTGAAGTGAAGAAAGAAAGGTGACTCTAAAAAGCTCAAAATCTGAGTCACAGCAAGAAGGAAGAATGTGCTTGAATTCCAAATCTTTAATCCTTCCAAGTTTTGTTTAAATTCTATTATTTTCAGTTCATGTGAAGCTGTTTTTATGCCATGGACCCATAGCAAACTAGACATTCTAATCCTGGTTTGACTGTATTTTCAATTTCTGTCTTAGAATATAGAGAATGAAAACCTACCAGACTGTTTAATCATGACAGGTATTAGATTAGGTAGAGAATTAAGAGTCCAACTGCTTAATCTGGGCTCTTGGAGAAATAAAGGTAGCATTAGATAGGTTTATTTTTCTGTTTGCAAAATAAAATGTTGGAAAATAGTTTTCCAATCCAATTGCACTTAAAGGAAGGAAAAATGATAGGACAGTAGGAATAGGCAGGCAGAAATGTTGTTTTGAAGCATGACAGTTGTTTTCAGGTTACTGCAAAGGTTATCAAATCAAAAGAAAAATTGTTGCCCAATGGAAAGGCACTGGTCTGCTAAATACAGAGATTACTGAGGTTCTGGACACCTAAAGGGCAAGTTGTCCCCCCCAAGTGGAGCCACTGTTAGCCACCCATAAATTCTGACATACCAAATGGTGGCTAAGTTTGTTTACAAGCCTTCAAGAGATTTATTTCCCCTGAAAATTCATCATCTTTGAAGTCTTATGATGATTCCATGTCCCTTTGGATTAATCTCCACTGCTGTTTCTACAAGGGCATGCTCGAAACCCTGCCAGATCTATGAAAGAAATTGTTTTCCAAAGGCCTCTGAAACTGCCCATTTTGACTCATTTCCCCTCATTTTCATAAAGCCTCCTTTTCCTCTTTAATACCCCCATTTCCCCTTGAAAAGCCTTCAAAATCCCTTTGAACCTCTAAAGTCCCTTTTTACAGGTTTAAACAACCTTTTCCCCGTTACCGAAAGCTAAGAAAATCCCTAAAAATCCTCGTTTTTTGGCCCAAAAACTCATTTCTGCACTAAGGCCTTAAGCCCCTTTCGGCCAGCCCCCGAAACCACTTCCCCACATGACCCCACCGCTAAGACCAAGCGCTAGCTCGTAAGGCGCTTATCGCATCGGAAAATCAGAGCGGAACATATTTTTCCTTTGTAAACCACGAAAGTTATGATGCGATAGTGTTAAGTCTGTCGGCCCTTTGAAGAAGTCTCTGCCGTCGATCTTAGAAGATCCGACAGTCAGCGCTTGTCCCGCGCGCACCCATCGCCCCTATCCACTTACCCTTCCAATATAATGTGAGTCGTCGATCTGTCTCTAGATCCAACGGCTATCGCATAATCACACCACCGCTCCAATCGCAAATGTTAAAATGTGCCACTTTTCGTCCCGCCGATTAGCAAACCCCTGATTGGATCCTTGCCGTCCATCCATTCGGATCCAACGGCCCAAATTACTCCTCACCCCGCCCATTTGTTCCCATTTTTCTCCCCTTCCGATCAATCTCCACCGTTGATCCCTTAATAATCCGACAGTTGGCTCTTAATCGCACCAATGTCAATCGGAACCTTAATGTGTCAACCCCTGTTTCCCCCGATTGCGATCCTATGATTTGATCACGATCGTCCGTTGATCCAAGATCGACGACCATATTGCATCGCGTCTTCCACCATAATTCTCCCATCGGGTTTCCCTATTAACCTCATCGGACAATCACCACCGTTGATCGCCTCCTGCGATCCAACGGCTCGCGTTTAATCTCCCTCCGCCATGACCGGGTCCCACCACCTAAGGTCCATTTCGTATTTTTTCCATTGCATTTTCCCATTTCCTTTGTATTCACCCAAACATTAAAATTTTATGTTTTAACACTAAAGGTCTTTTCCCACGCTAATTCATGTCTAAACCTCAATTTCATGGTGTTGCGCCATGTAACCCTTCTCCGTCGCGCACGTTTCCTCTGTAGTCGCTCCTCCACCCCCGCCAAAACCTTTCTGAAGCAGTTTTAAGCCCCGCGCAGGATTTCGTAACAGGTTTCTCGTGTTTTGCAGGTTTAAAAGCATTTTGTTTTTTGTTGAAGATCAGGGTTATTGACCCCGACATGACTCCTCTAGCGCCCTTTTTTAGCCTATGTATTCACACAAACGGGTCTGCAGAAGTTTAAAATGTATCCGGAAAATATTAAAGGGTTGAAAGGCATAATATTGAAAGATTAACACAGCCTTTGAAGACATCAGTGCTAAAATCAATTCGAGTGATCAGCGAGGTCAAAGCATAAACAGAGCCAATGCAGGTTTAAGTACAAAAGAGACAGAGGAGCTAGTGATGCAGAATGATGACTCACACAGACCTGACCTTTACCCATGCACACAAGTCTGCCAAGCAATTATTGCACCAGGGAAGCTACTACAAATTTTTAGAGGCAGTTATTTAGAAGTATGGGAGTCCTCATAGCCCATTCCTCACTTAACTCACATCGAGAAGATAATAGTACCTCTCCGGATGATTTTCTTCTCAAGGACACCTTGTGGGTGATTTCTGTCATATCAAAAGGGTCTCAAACAAGCCACAAAGTTATTGATCTTGTCTGGAATTCAATGAAATGTTTAGGCACAGAATGGAGCATTCGGAATACCTCCTTCTATCACTGAGGATCATTAAAACTTTCCTCACCTACTTTTCTAATTTTCTCTATAAAGACTCTTCGAAGTCTCATTGTAAAAGGTTGGCATTTGTGATTTCTAAAGTAATACATATTGTTGCTTTGAAGAAGCTTTGGCAATCTAAAAGAGTGTGAAGATCTGTGTTTTTATGTTGATGAATGAGGCCGGACCATCGGATCCCTAAGCCTGGTTTTGGTGAAGTACTTCTTATTGTTAATGTTATTTCCTGTGTTTTCACTTTGTTCCATTATGCTTTGCTTACAGCAAGATAAAAATTTTAGGCAGAGAAATGTATTTTAGAAGCACCTCTAACCTGTTTATCCTTCACTGTTTATATGTTTTCTGCTACTGAATGTGACAGGGTAGTCTAATAGCTCTCTTTATATTCAGTTTGTTTTACTTTAGAAATGGTTAGTTCAGCTGTGTTAAAGACTGTTTAGGTGTTCCCTCTTTCTTTACCACTGAATATTGTATCTGGAGTCTACCTTTGATTATTAATGCTGGAATTTTGACAGTGAGGTTTTGTCTCAATCATACCCTCTAAGGCGTTCCCTCTTCTTTGAATGAAATTGTACGTTTTGTTGGTTAAACTCTCAAAGGTGAACTTGTAGGAGGAAATAGGGTGTTCCCCAAATCCTATAATTCATTTTGAAGGTTTAATCTGCATTTCTCCTTTCTTTGAGTGTTCATATTGATTAAGTCCAAAGCAGCGTGCTTATTGGAGGAAATAGGGCATTCCCCGAATCCTTTAAGTCGTTGTGAAAGGGTTTAGTTTGTTGATTCACTCTTAGTCCTTAATGTCCATCCCATTTCACCTATATTATTCAACAAATCCTAGACCAAGTTAGATTTTCCCTTTGGTTTCCCTTCGTTCTTAGTCAGAACTATTTGGACTTCACATGATTCCATTGCCCAATGGCTTGTAGATTCCCATGCTTTATCTAATACCACATGAACCATATTTGTCCAGCCAAATAAAAACACACAACCTTGAACCTCATAACTAGCCTAAAATCAATTTCTAAACCTTTCAAGACACATCTTTATAAGCATATTGAGAGATCCCTCTCTGAGACTAGGAGGGCTAGATCCTAGAGCTCTAAAGTTTGGTTTGTATGTTGCCTTGTCTTTTGATAAGCCAATCTATCAAAACACAGGACCCCAACATAGTAAATGAATCGGAATGTGTAGAAACAACTTGAGCTAGCTCTGGTATATGGGAAGATGATGCTTCACCAGAGGTATGAATAGTACTCGATTCGGTAAAATGTTGTCACCTTCGCCGACGAAGAGTAACTTCTAGTGGTAAAGGTGGTTTCATTGCTAATCTACGTGAATGACGGGGGAAAGGATTTTTTTCTTCCACGATTACTGATTTATTTTAACCAAAAAAAAATAAACAAAAATAAAAGGGTAATGTTAGGCAAAAGGTTTACCAAGAAACTGTGAACTGCAGAATACCTCTTGGCGAACCAAGAAGTACGGACTGGAAATCTCCCCGAATGTTGTGTTCGGTGTATCACAATTTACAAGGCGACTGACTCGGTTCACTATGGATGGATAACACATAAATTTTTCCTCCCAAATATACCCGAAGGTACGTGGAGGCCCAAATCCGTATTAGCGTTGTATGATGCGAAACCGCACAGTGAGAGCATCCCTTTATACTTTTCGTACTGTAACACCGCCCGATATACCCGAAAGTACGTGGACAAGCTATGATATACTTATTTACGTGGATTGAGGTATCACACTCGGAATGTATTACAGACAAGTTAACGATAGATGCTATGTTTTACGACGTCGGAACACGTCTCTAGCCTAGACCTTCTAAATGTTATCGTTATGGTTCCAATGCTTTGTTAGGTAAATTGAGACAAATTTTAAGTTGATCTTGTTTATCAATTTTCCTTTCAAGGTTCACCACGATGATGTATTGGAAATTCCTAAAATGAAAACTAAAATGATAAGCAATCTTTCACTTTAAGTTTTTTCAATGAAAATCCTAGCTACTAGAGACAAAGAGTAATCAATTTGAGAGAAAACAAATCAATGAGCACAAACTAAATGTAGCTTTCCTAATTGTTCCTTTTGCAAAACACACAAACCACTACATGCAAATGCAGTTTTTTCTTTTCAGTTCCTTTAATGTTATGAATGCAGAAAATAAACTAGGTGCATCAAATCAATAAGAAAAGCAAATGCCTTTTACTTTTTAGAAATGAATAATTTAAACAACAATTTCTCTTTTGAAGGAAAAATGAGGAATTAAACAATAATTTCTCCTATTATGAAACAAAGAATTTACGACAATTTCCTTTTCAAAATCAAATGAATCTAATGCAGCAATGAAAATACTTTGAAATTAATTCGTCAATGATAAAGAAAATTTCTTTAAATAAAAATTGAACAAACTTTTCTTTCAAGGGAGGAAGAGGTAGGTAAAGTCACTAGTCAATCTGAGGCATCAATCTCTTTAAAACACAACAAACAATAAACTGAAAACAAAATTGCAATGAAAAATTCAATGGAATTTATATGGTTTCAGGAGGCAACGCAGTCTCTAAAGAGAGACAATGCGTTGCAACGTAGGTCTGAAAGGGAGACAGTGCTATGCAAAGCACTGTGTCCTGTCCAACAATGCATTGGGTGCAGTGTATAAGGAAAAATACAACTGTTTAACACACTTCTAATGCAAATTTGGATTTCAAAAATCCTAATATTTATCAATAAATGCTACTGGGTGAATAAACAGAGAAAATCATAGGCAAATACACTAAGGATGAAGGGTAAACTCCCCAGCAGAGTCACCAATTTGTTATGCGGAATTATGTATTACGAATAAAACATTATTCCCTAGATGTAGTGCTCATCTAGAACAACATGTTAAAAACTTTGCAACCACTTTTCCTAACAGTAAATAGACACACAACGCATATCAAAGAACTTACTTGGAGTCCAAGCGCTTCCTATTCTCCTTCTGTCGCTCTTGTTGTAGCTTCAAATCTAAGCTAAGTCGCCAAAATATTATCTACAAAGATGTGTAGGTTTTAAATTTGTATAGAAATTATCTGCAAACGAATCTTAAAAACAGAAAATAAACAATAGCGAGAGCATAAAACATAAAACAGATATACACAGAGATTTTCCCCTGGATCCAAAATCGAGATGACCAGCTTGATTTTTCATTATATTCCTTTTAGTGTTACAACACATATATATACATGTCGAAGCATACATAAACCCCAATCCATTAACCTTGGATTATAACATAACTGTAGTTCCCTTAACCAGATCTACAAAATAACAGGGGCTAAAAACCATCATGCCCCAAAACCATGTGTAAACCCATGCACAAAACCATGGGCGGGTCCACCCACCAGAAAACAAGGACCAAATTTTTTTTCCAGGGCGCTGCCCCAGACCCCAACAAGGGGGGCTACTGCCCCCCTATCACCCCCCCGCACGTGACTAGTTGTGGAAAGAATATAACACAAACCCCAATAAGATGAACCCTAAACAGAAAAATATAGCAATAATACAGATGTCTATTCAAGTTATTCAATTAAATCAAACAAACGTGAATCATATGCATCAAATAAAAATTCATAATATGAAAAACATGAACTTATACAAATACATATGTGGGAAAGTAAGCAAAAATCTTTATTAATGGATATAAGGGGAGGTTACAACCTAATGATTGATTTAGTGTCACCATCTCCAGCAGCATCCCAGCCTCACCACAACGCACATCTCTCCAGCATCATGTCACTCAAATCAATTCCTCAATTGAAATTCCACCAGCATTTCTCTACTCAAATTCTTCCTTCTCAAACACTAAGATCTGTGCTCAATTTATAGAGGAGCTGAAGCTAGTTTTACAATCAATGACTTTCCAATAATAGGCAAGGCATGTTCCCAATCTTGTAGATGTCAAATGGACACATGGATTCGAATTTTGACACATGTGAACTCTTCTAGAAGGCACTAGCCAAGTGGAGATTCTAAAACAATGATAATTTCCCAATGTGACCAACACACCCTTGAATGTCGGGAAGTGCTTTGCAGAGCACCTTTGAATGGGGTTACTTGCATATGCAACACACTTAGTCCCTTTAGAGGCAGTGTTGGTGAGCTCTTATATGATATATTATAAACTTCAAATCTTGGAAACCTTTTCAGATGAAAGTCATGGATGATTTGTCTTGTTCTTTGTCTTAGGGCATATAACAACTGAAATGATAGGGGATGATAGACCCTATTCATTGGTCCTGGAGATGATGTCCAGTTAACCAGGTCATTGGGAATGGCGCCCAAATTGACCTATAACAGCTTCCTTGTCGCCATAATTATGCTTTCAATTTTTCTTGCCAACCTGAATGCCTTCTCCAATGAATCAAGTTCCCAAAGTTGAACCTCATGTTGGATGTTATCCTTTAAATTCCCTATGAAAATATCAATCATGTGCTCCTCTGGAATATCCTTTACCCTTATATTCAATTTTTGGAAGTCCTCAATGTGCTCCACCTTTGAACCCTTTTGTTTGAGATTTATCAATTGGCTAAAGAGGGTGTTTCTCTTTGTGTCCTCATTCCTTCATAAAAATTGACCAAGTGACAATTTGTTTATGAGAGAAAATCCATCGATACTATACAAATGTATTGGGTTCTAAATATAAAGTTGAAATGCGTGCCTTTTGCGTGTTTTTCACATTATGGAGATCAAAGTATTGCTCCATCTGTAGTATCCATGTTATGAGATCCTTGCCATCAAAATTCCTCATATCGATATTTGGAATATGGTCGGTCTTCAATCCAACATTAGAGTCTATGAAATCATGATTAAGATTTATGAGTTTCCTCTACTACCTTTTCTCCATTAGCAATCATTTCTTGTAGCAACTTTGTCAAATCTTCCTTCAAACCTTCGATGTTTTATTTTAAATCATTCTTCATGTCTTCCATGTTTCCTTTCAGTTATTATTCTATACAATCGATCTTATCTTCCATTCCATTATTCAAAACATCCATCTTAGCTTCCACACCTTTCTTCTAACCATCCATCTTAGCTTCCATTTCATTTTTGGTTACTTTTTGCGAGGGAAAAATTTGTAGCACTTGGTCTTGTAATTTTGATATATCATGTTGCAATTCTTCCTCTTCATGCATCATAGTAGAGATTTATGATGGCTTAATGGGTGTGGAATTATTTTTAGGAGGAATTATAGAGCTCAATACTGATATGTATGCTTCAATATGCCCTTGGAATCACATCAAACTTATTTTTCAAAAAAAATTTATGCAACTTTTTTTTTAAAATACACACCTTTTTCTTGCTTTTAGGAGCTCAATCTTGAAATGGTTATAACTTTGTAATTTCGGATCTCCAATATCTAAAAGTTGGTCCTATCGTAGCCCTCTAAGTCTTCTTTCCAATGCCATAGTTCAGACCTAATTTGTATTCTTCAAGATAAAGTTATGTCCAATATCCCACAATGACCTAATTATGGGCTAGTCGAGCAGAGTGAACTTGTACGGCGTGCCACGTGTAAATTTTTTGACATTCAACTCTAAAATCGATAGACACGAAACTACAGTCCATGCAATTTTGATCTATTTTTACAAAATTCCAATCTGATGTTTGAAATGAAAGTTATGACTATTTTCCCTTGGCCACGTCTTTGAGTTGAAATTATGGAGTCTCCAAAAACCCTATCTTTCTCAAATCATGTCTCCGAAAATATAGAGAACCAAGATCTAAAATTTTTACACGAAATTCCTCAGTATTTCAACACAAATTGGTTTTTTTAGCTTCTAAAACTTTGTAGAAAAAAATATATAGCAAAAATTCCAAGATGGCATGTTTGCAGCAGTGAAACCCTATAATCTAAAGCTCTAGTACCAAATGTCATGAAACCAACTCACAAAATAAAGAAAAGATAGATCAATGACTTATAAATCAACCTCTTTGAGGGGGAAACCTCCTTTACATTACATAAATGAACAATTCTTGGATGATACAAATGACAAAACCTCCTTTCTATATATACAAGCCCAATGGGTCACAATATAATCCTAGCCGACATAAAAATAACAATGTAAGGGCACAACAATAAAAATATGGGGACTACATGGGCACAAGAGTAATAATAAGGGGGCTATACTAACAATAACAATAAGGGGATACACTAGTATTATAGGGACCTAGCACAAGAGGCGCAGACTTTTGGGTTTGTTGGGCAGAGCATTCATCATATTTATGTAGCCATGGACAACAGGTAGGTATATCACCAGGCATCTATCATTGAGATGGACGATAAAATTTTTGATCAAATTATTTCTATTTTGATTGAACCTGGATCTAATTATAGTTATGTTAGTCTTGAATTGGTGGATAAGTGTGGTTGGAATAAAGAAGTGCATGCAGAATATTGGTTAGTGCAGTTGGCTATAGGTACAAAGAAAATAGTTCACCATTGGGTTAAGAGCTTGTGCATTTGAGTTAAATGGTATGCCTACATCAGAGCACTTGAACATATTTCCATTGGGATCATATAATATGCTATTGAGTATGGACTGGCTATACCTTCATAGGACCAAGGTGGATTTTTATGAAAAATCCATTGAGTGCTTGGATGACAATGGGGAGAGGAGAATCTTACAGGGTAAGAAGAAAGCAACATCAATTAGGATTGTGACAGCTATGCAGTCCAAGCGCAATCGCATAAAAGCTTGTGTGTTATTTATAGTGCATATTTGTAATGAAAAAGGTAAGGAAGTTAAGGATGTATATGTTTTGAGCAGGTACTTAGTTCTACACCAGTTTCAGGATGTATTTCTAGTAGATATTTTAGAGTTTCCACCTCACAAGGAGGTATAATTTTCTATTGAGTTGGTACCAAGGGCAGCTCCAACATCAAAATCACCTTATAGGATGAGCACACATGAGTTGGTAGAGCTAAAGTTACAGATGAAAGAGATTCTTGAAAAAGGTTACATTAGGCCAAGTGTAGCACCATAGGGCGCATTGGTACTATTGTGAAGAATAAGTATGGTACTCTTAGATTGTGCATTGACTATAGACAGTTGAAAAAAGTGACCATCAATAACAAGTACCCATTGTCGAGGATTGATGACTTGTTAGTTTAGTTGAAGGGAGAAACAATGTTCTCTAAGATCGACTTGATATCAGGATACCATCAAGTACACATCAAAGAAGAGGACATCTACAAGACCGCATTCAGGACCAGGTATGGGAATTACGAGTTTTTTGTAGTTCCATTCAGTTTGAATAATGCTCCAGCTACATTTATGTATTTTATAAACAATATGTTGCGTCCTTATTTGGACAAGTTTTTTTATTGTGTTCATTGATGACATATTGGTATATTCTAAAAATGAGAAAGAGTGTGTCGAGCATTTGGGAGTAGTGTTGATATTGTTGAGAGAAAATTAGTTGTATGCTAAGCTCAACAAGTGTAGTTTCTTCTAGACTAAGGTACAATACTTAGGACATGTTGTCTCCAAGGAGGGAATCACGGTAGATCCAGAAAAGATAAGGGCCATCATGGAGTGGGTATCTCCTAGAAATGTAGATAAGGTGATATCATTCATGGGATTAGAAGGTTATTACAGTAGGTTCATCAGGAAATTCTCATAGATTTTTTATCCTATTACATCATTGCAAAGGAAAGGTACGAAGTTTGAATGGACAAAGGAGTGTGAGGCCAGTTTTGAGAAACTTAATCAGTTGTTGACACATGCTCCAGTGTTAAAGATCGCAGATTCAGACACAAATTTTGTAGCATGTACAAATGCTTGCAAGAGAGGACTTTGTATAGTCCTTATTCAGGATGGGTAGGTGGTATTCTATGAGTCATGGAAACTAAATGAGAACGATCATAACTACCTTACGCATGATATTGAGTTGGTATATATCATGCATGCATTGAAGATGTGGAGCCATTATCTTCTTAGAAAGAGGTTTGTACTGGTGAGTGATCATAGTGGGTTGAGATACTTGTTTGACGAGCCAAATCTAAATGCCAGGAAAGCTATATGGTTTGCCACGATAAGTGAGTTCGACTTCGAGATCAGGTACATCAAAGGAAAGGAGAACAAAGTCGCAGATGTTGTTAGTAGGTGGATATAGTTAAATCACGTAGCAACTATGAGCTCCTATTGGACATATTTACTAGATAAGATCTTGCAGGCAGGTCAGCAGAATGACAGGTATATGGATATTGTGCATAGGTTGAAGTAGAGTATACGTACAGGTATAGGTGCAGGTGCAGGTGTACAAGATGTGTATTACCATCTCACAGCAGATGGCTTGGTTAGGTTTAGAGACAGGATATATGTGCCAAAAAATAGTGAGCTCAAGAAGGTGATATTGATGGAGTTTCATGTGAAACCATATTTAGGTCACCGAGGCTATCAAAAGACATTGACTGCAGTGAAGAGGTTCTATTATTGGTCGAATTTGAAGAGAGACATAGCAGAGTTTGTGGCAAGGTGTTTGGATTGTCAAATGGTTAAGGCAGAGTGTAGGCATCCAAGTGGACTGCTACAACCGATTATGATTCCAGAGTGGAAATGGGAGGTCATTTCCATGGATTTCATCATAGTTTTTCCTAAGACAACTAGAAAACATGATTCCATCATGGTTGTTATGGACATGTTGAAAAATATTGCACACTTCATTCCAGTGAAGACTACATATTCATCTAGCGATGTAGCGTAGATCTTCATCAAAGATGTGGTCATATTACATGGTGTTCCATAGAATATAGTGTTAGACATGGATGCAAAGTTCACCTCCAAGTTTCGGAAGGAGTTGTTTTCAAGTTTGGGCACTAGGTTGGCCTTCAACACAACTTATCATTCATAAACATATGGACAGACTGAGATGGAAACAAGATCTTGGAGGAGATGTTGGATGTATGTGATGTATCAATAGTGAAAGTGGGAAGAGTATCTTCCACTCGTAGAGTTCGCCTACAACAATGGGTATCAATAATCCTTGAAAATGAGTCTATTTGAAGCAATGTATGGGTGGAGTTGCAATAATCCCATTAGTTGGAGTGATCTAGTTAACCGAGTATTGATTGGGCCACACATGTTGGCGAAAATGGAACAGGAAATGTAGGAAATCAAGAAGAATCTAAAAGAAACATAGGATAGGCAGAAGAGCTATGCAAATTGGAAGATGTTGTTTAAGGATTTTCAGATTGGGGAGTAAGTGTACTTGAGCATCAAGCCCAAGAAGAGATCCTTGCAGATAGGATATTGTGCCAAGATGGCGCCACGATTTTGTGGACCCTTCTGTATTATTGAGAGGATTGGACTAGTATCCTATTGACTTGCACTGCCTTCCACAGTGAAATTCCATGATTTTTTTCATATATCATTGCTTAAGAAGTATGTTAAAGACGTTGATAATGTGATTGATTGGTTTGTATTGTAGGTCGAGCCATATGGAGAATTACAGCTGGAGCCTTAGTGTATATTGCAGAAAAAGGTTCTCATGCTCTGGAACCGAGCAATAGAGCAGGTTAAAGTACAATGGAAGAACTTTGGGCCTGATGAAGCTACATTGGAGATGGAAAATTAGATGTGGGCTATGTATCCTTACTTGTTTACTAGTTGAGGCAAAGCAGTTTTGGTATGATGTTTGGTATATGTTTTGGCATATGTTTTGGTGTGATGTTTTGATATATGTACGTATGTATATGGATGTAAATACCTCCATGAGAAATTTTATAAATCTCCAATAATTTGTATGGGTTACATGTCATTATAGTTGTCATGTTATTATGTTGTCATGTTGGTTTGTTTTTCAGCAGGGTGATCATTGTAAATACTACTTCGAGTTGTGTTATAAATCTCCATGGGAAGTATGTTTTCTTTTCAATGGTTTTTGTTGAGGTATATGTGTGGTTGAACAAGGGGGAGATTTATGTAATAGCCCTGGAAAAAATTCCATGTAATAAAGGTTAATAAAAGAAAAATAATAACCACAGTTGATGGGACACTTATTCCAAGCTAAAAGGTGGGAAAATATCCTAGTGGGTGTTCATTTCGGTTATTATGGCTAGCGAAATTGGAAAAGGTATTTGTAAAGGAAAAATAGCATTTTTGGCACATTTATTTATGAAATTAATGGAAATTAGGAGAAAAGGGAAGTGAAAGGTCACAAGTTGCATGTGAGGATGAAAATGAAGGAAAATAATGGAAAATGAAGAAAATAAAGGCCTAATTGATAAAAAGGATTCTAAGGATCAGTTGTACCTTTTTGTTAGTTCAATTTTATATCTCTCTCATTATTCTCTCTCTTTGTCACTCTTGGACACTTAGATTTTTCTTGGGGTACTTTGGCATTTGATCAAGAAAGGAAAAGAAGACAAGAGGAAGGAAGAAGCAAGCAAGGAAGAGTAGGATCAAGCAGCTAAAATAAGACTCTTTGCAGGTATTGATTTTCATGTGTGATTTCCTCGCTAGATTTGGCATGCATGGTATTGCATGTGGTTCTTTTATGTCATGGCATGGGTTTTACTAGGTGTGATAGTGCTTTCAACCTAACCTTGTCATTTTTGGATAGTCATCGTGTGATGTGGTTTTCATATTTTCGTTGAACTAGAATGTCGGATGGATTCGAAGTTGAGTAAGGTAGATCTCTGAAATGATATATGATAGAACACATGTCCTGGTAACCCTTGAAATAGACTATGGGTTACATTAAAGCGGAATAGTGTGTTTCCTTGGTGGTCCTAGGAATCCTCGGCTGGTGAATGGTGGGATATACAGTAAAGCCTAGAGGTGGGTTTCTCTCCATCAGGCTTAGGAATCCTGAGTTGGGATATACGATAAATATTAGAGGGTGTGTCTCGGTTTAGGGCCTAGTAATCCCTGGATCAGACTGTGGATTGCGGTAAATCCTGAGAGACTAGGAGACATGAGAATTCCTCACTATGTAGGTAGATAAATCCAGTGGAATCCATGCTTGTTTTGGCCTAGTGATCCCGTGTGGATTACGTAAAGCCTGATTTCTATTGATGAGGGTGAGGTGGTTTAGCCTCAAGATGCCTTGGTTGTTTATTTTGGTTTGAGTCCCATGTTCATGCTTGGAATATGGTACGAGGGTGATTGGCTAAAGAGATATTTGGCTCAGCCAATCTATGTTCGGGTGGAACGTGGAAGTCCCATCTCAGGTTGGTTTTTGCATTCATTAATAAGAGGTTTTCTCCTTGACATCTTATGTGCAAATGTATTGGTTTATATGTGAATTCTACGGCTAATGTATCATCGATATTTCTGTTGTTATTATGCGGGTTATAAGCATGTACTATGACAATGATGATGTATGGCTATCCTCATGTTTTTATTTGTAAATGAATAAACAATGCATTTATGACCTAATAGATGATAATGCAACTAATGATGTAAGGGAATAATGCTTCTTAGCGATTATCATATAATTATGAGACCCCTATGCTTAGTTTTGTTTTTTACACCTATAGAATACATATGTGTGACATGTTTGAAGAAATTCGTGTCATAGCTAGTAGGGGTCCAGTCTAGGCCTTGTCATGGTTTTTACAAATACATCATTGTTTCATTGTTTTATTTCATTTATGAACTTGTCATTGAGTTCTGGGTGATGACCTGGACTTTGGGCCTGAAAAAGTGGCTCAAATCTCGGGGACACTGGCATAGGTCTGTGGGAAAAAGTTCCTAGACGCACACATGCATATGTTGTGGGAGCGTCCAGAGTCTCCCAGATGCACCCACGCCTATAATGTGGGCACATCCTAATGTTATTTTTTAATTAAACTATTTTATTTAAAAATGATAATAATTATAATAATTGACTGATTTTTTCAACTTTGTCCTGAGGATGAACCACATTAGATGGTTCAAAACGTCAACCAACAAATTATAATATGAATAATCTGAAATAAATTTTCTAAATACATTAAATTTATTATTATTAAAAATAAATAGTTTATATTATCAATACAAGAATAATATAACTATATATATGATAAATTTATATAATTTACTATAGATATAATCATCCATAATCTAATAAGATTATAAAATAATAAAGGAAATATATATATACAAGGAAACACCACAATAAATATAAACAAATAAGAAAACAGAAGAAAAATAAAAAGAAGGAAATGGGAGCAAGGATTCACGAGGAAGCTAAACTTGAAGAGAGGGCGAGAATCCAGTTTCTATTAATCTTCCAATTTTCATCTCTGCTCAAATTTCCAAAGTGTAATTCAATCTCAATGGCTTCTTTGAACTTCTTATGATGATAGAGATCAATATTAGCTAGGATCCTGAAGTCCTCCATGCAAATATAGTGCTTTATTTTCTCTGCATGGTCAGCAAGAGCTGATGAACAATACTGACAATGTTTAATGTTAGCCATGTGCTCTTGTATCATTTTCCTTCAACCTAGAAATTTGATGTATTAAAAACCTTCGCAAGGGTAGTATGGATCTGAGATGAGAATCACTTTAATGAGGAGAAGACTCACCTGATGGATGTATTCATAAAAAAATGGTTATAAGAAATGTCAAGGCATCAATGCTTTCCGAAAACCCCGCCAAGATCCTAGATAAAAAATGGACCTTGTTGATCATATCCCCAAGGTTCAACTTCCCTATATTTATGGAACCACTGATAGAATTGCTCATATTTTAAGGAAGAATCAATTTTATGCCTTCTTCAAACTGTTGAATACCATTCAGGGTATGTTGAAGTTGGTCAAAGATCTTATTGACCCTTCTAACATGAAAGGTGTTTATTTAATTCCCTAATCATGTGGTGCCCCTTATGTTGCAAAAAAAGGAAAATTTGTTAAGCAAAGGATACAAGAGCACATGACTGACATTAAACATTTTCGGTCTCGTTCCTCTGCTTCTGTTGAACATGCAGGGAAAACAAAGCACCATATTTGCATTGAGGACTTCCTAGCTAATATTTATCTCTATCATCACATGAAGTTCAGAGAAGCCATTGAGATTGAAAAACACTCTAGCAGTCTTAACATAGATGATAGTTGGAAGATTAGCGAGAACTGGATTCAAGCCCTCTCTTCAGGTTTAGCATCCACCTGAATCTTCGCTCCCCTTTCCTTCTCTTTTTTTTCCTCTATTTTCTTATTGGTATTTGTTTATATTTATTTTGGTTCTTCCTTTACTACATTTTTATATTTTCCTATTTCTTAATTATAATAAATATATATATATATATATATAGTTATATTAGCATTTTTCTTTTTCTTTTTCTCGGTGACTCTTATCATTTTTTTATATATTTTAAATTTAAATTAGTTAAATATTTCCTAAATTATTTTACTCTTGATTTATCTTAATTTATATTTTTTGCATTATTTAATAATTACTTATACATAAATTTTTCTTTTTAATCTTTCTTGCATTTAAACTTTTTAAATATATTCTTTGACTTTCTAGTCTCATTTATTATTCTGAACGTTTTAGTCTTATAAATTCTTTGACCTCCTAATTAACCTAATGGTCTGTTCTCTCATCAAATTGTGTATCTTTGTCTTAAAAATGAGCCACACTTGCTGGCCGAAATGTCAATAACGAAAAAATTTAATGTGAGTAATCCAAAAATGCCTAACCATATAAACTTATGTCGACTTTATGGAAAAAGTTAAAATAATTATTTTTTTGTTTTTTTTTAATATTTTCACTTCTGATTGTGACAAAAATGTGTAATTGATTCAATTTTTAATTTGTAGTTGGTATATGGAATTTTTTTTTTTAAATGTAGATTTTAAATAAAATATTTCAATATGAAATCAAATACAAATATATCTATATACATAAATATTTTTTTAGATAGCCATTTTTTTCAGTATATGAAAAAAATTGATAATTTCTTCAATGTTTAATATGGATTTACATGTAACTTTTTAAAATAATATTAATAACAAAAACATTTAATTTAATCATAAAGTGAGTATGTATATACTAACAAATGAAATTGTTGGTAAATGCCCATAGGCATCGATTCATAATAAGCATCAACACACGTACTTCATCATACATCTCATGTTGGTAAAATTTTAAAAAATCATAAAAATTAACTAAATTATAATTTTGTTTACAACTATCATTATTGTTATTATTAATGATAAAAAAATTAATTTATAAGTGGAATATATATACATTTATAAACAAAACATGTAACCATATTATTAACCTTAAATATTCACCTCCACTTTATGATGTGATTATTTATTTGTTAATAAGCTCTGTTACAATTCCATGGGCCAATACTATGGCTTATCAATACCACATGCTCAAAAAAATCATAACTCATAAATAAAATTTGCCCATAAACTATGGAAGCCATATTCCAAAATAGACAAGGTAAATTATATACAATAAATGAAAATAAAAAATTCTTATAGTTAAAACATTTTGTATATTAATAACAAAGAGAAATTCAATGTAAATTTTTATTTAGCTATCTAGAAATAGATTATGTATATATTATATAAAGCAAATGGGAAAAAAAGAAAAGTATGGTTAAACCATTTTATTAGTGTATTGCTTACGATGAAGAGATGTATTTTCTTTCATGCTTAGCATGGAGTTGTTACATTGCATGCACACACACATACACATATAACCAAGATAGATCCATTTTAACCACACATACACATATAACCAAGATAGATCCATTTTAACCACAGATTTATCAAGTATCGAAAGGAATCAAGGTACAAACCATTCTTCATGTTTTTCACTCTAACATAGGTTTTCACCTCAAGATATTTGATCTCTCTTGGGTTTGATAGAACTCGAGTTAACATGGATCTATGTTGATTAATAATAATTGTTTTTTCTTTTGAAGTTAAGCGCTTTGTATCACATCAAATTAAGATTACACAAACCAATTTTTTTGCTATCAATCTGCTCAAAGGGAAACAAGACCAACAACACAAGTTCAAAGTCTTGAGGTTGCTAAGACCTCATCCAACTAGAGCATCTTGTAAATAGAAAATTATAAAAAATATTTTGGCTATGCCAGACCTTGACATGCATCAACATGAGAAGACATAAATAATTTCTAGTGCTACAAACAAAAAACTAGTTACTCATAACAATTATTGGGTAGAATTTCTAGGCATTTGCACTAGCTAGTCACTATCCTCATCCGAGGAGAAGGAGATGTTGTAAGAAGATTTTCAGATAAAACTATGAATAGGATTTATAATTTGTCCAATGTTTCGGGTAGACACTCTGCCCATCATCAGGGAAAAGAGAGAAAAATGGTGACAAACAAGTGCTAATGGGTCTTTTTTTATAGGGAGAAATTTAGCTAGCCTTTAATCAATGAAGGCATTAAAAGGTTAAGTCAAAGGTTAATTAAAACAAGATATTAAGATTAAAATACTTAAAGTTGTTATTGAAACGTCAAGGTCAAATTGAAAGGTCAAGGTCATGTTGAACGATTAAATAAAAATTAAATGAGATATTAAGAAATAATTAAAATAAATAAGGAATAAAATATAAAAATAAAATAAAATAATAACTGTTAGAATTAAAATTATAATATGAAAAAGAAATTAATCTATAAATAAACTTGATCCAACATAAAATAAGAGAAGAGAAGGGGAAAGGAGGAGAGGAAGAGAAAGGAAAGGGAATTAAACTAATCATGGTAAGAATTAAATTAAGCAAATAAGAAAGAGGAGAAGAAAAGGGTTCAGAGAAATACTAAAATAATAGAATATTGGTAAAGTAAATTGGAATAACTCATGAGTGAAAGGAGGGAAATTAGTGTGAAAGTTGGTGGATTATAGGTTTTCAAGACTGGCTCAATTTAAACCCATGTTCTTTATTAAAAATTGTTGGGATGCTTTCAATTTCGAAGGCTTCTCTGATGATATGTGAGTTGTAAAAGGAGTGGGGACAAGAATTTTAAATTAATCAAAACAGATAAGGTGTTTTGAATGAAAAAAATATTATGAAATGACATACTTTAGTAAACAGAGGTGGTTGGTATCAGTTATGTGCTCTTTTAGGTGAACTTTGAAGGGAAAACCAATTTGCCCAATATAAAACATCCCACATGAGCAGGGTATCAAGTAAACACCTAAAATTAGAAAGGGGTCAAACTTATATTTGTTCACAATTTTCTCTCAAAATATTCTCACAATGAACAATTGTGGAAATATTCACTCTTTGAAGGAGATGTTGGCTGATCTCCTGGCTACAATTCTCAGTTTGCAGTCAATACTATATTTTTTTCCTCCAACTTCGTCAATCTAATAGAATTCTCCCATCGAGTCATCATGTACCTCCCTATGCCACCTGTAATATTCAAATGATGTTTAACCTTATGTCGGATTTATTCCATGATCAATGAAGTGACAGGAGTGCATGCAATGCACCAAGTATAGTGGGAGTTGCAACCCCCTTTCATGTGAGTTGGCATCATATCAAGGCTGAGGGGGAGGGAGGGGACACCTACTCCTAAGAACTCTCCTCGGGGGATGAGGTCCTTTGTATCCAAATTTTGATAGTGAGTTCGAATGGATTATGGAAAATCCTTACTTCAATCAAGGGGATGACTTATTATGCTGAGACCAAAATTGGATAGCTTCTCAGCCAGTTTGTTACCTTCTCTACGAACATGAGAGAGGAGGGGAGTCGTCATTTTTTCTAGGATTTTTGCAGTATATTCAAGCTTCCAACTCCAAATCTTATAGAATTTGGAAGGATTTTTATTCACAATGGATTTTTCAAAAAATAGTGATAATGGTCTTGGAATCTCCTTCAATAACAAGCTTGTGAAATTGTTGAAAATAGAAAATGAGAGACTTTTCTCTAGCACCCAGACTTCAACAACATGATTAGTGTTTAGGCCTATGGAAACTGCATAAACATGTAGAATATTCCCATTAGTGTTACAAAAGACTACACCATAACTGGATTGACCTGGATTTCCTTTCGAGGCATTGTCAAATTTATGTTTGATGAAGTCCTTTAAAGGGGGTGATCAAAAGGGCTAGAAGGGAAGAAATTGAGGAAAAATGGAGTTTTCCATAAGGAATATGGGGAGAGACCCATTTTGGTTAAAATAACTTTTTAAGATTGATTTCATTCCCAATATTTGGAGGACCGAGGAAGAGAATAAATTGTTTCCCTTATTTTGTAAAAATTAGTATACACTAAGCATGCATACATCCAGATTCCCCCGATCTCACAATATTTAACTTCTTGCAAAATACAAAATCATTCCACTATTAATATTTTGCGAAAAATTAATTGCAAACACATGTGAAGCATAACTGAAAAAAATCGCACATAACACAGTTGTTTAACGGGAAAGCCTGAAGCTGAAAACCCCAACTATCATTTATTATGTATCATGGAGATCATGTAACAATCTCATACAAAGCTCAGTACATCAAGCTCTCAGTACAATCAATCGTCACACACTAATCAAAATAAATTTGCAAATCCATGCACCGGTTTCTTACCACCTGCTAGCCTGCCTCCATTGCAGAATCCCTGCTAAAGAATAGCTCTGAATGAATTTGAATTACCCTTGCCTTGACTGCACAATCCTCATTGGCAACTCCAATGTGTGTGTGATGCAATCAATGCATCACTATATCCACAACAGATTGTCCATCTTGCCCTTTCACCTATCTCTCCACTAGGTCTCCATAGGAATTGACATGCACTGTAGTTAACTGTTGTATTTTTCAGTTGATTAATGAGTTATTATTTTTGAATTAATTAACTAATTAATTCACTCCACTCCCACTAGTGTATCATTCAGCTAGACTAGATACAACTAGCTCAACTGAGTCTAACTGAGTTAAACTGAATACAACTCCATGAACTATTCGTCCAACTCTGTCATAAATTTTCCACTTCAATTCAAACTGAGTCCTCCATGCATGAACCACCAGTAAACCCTAGGAATTGCATAATTCCTTCAGCCCACTGATTTTCCAAATCTGTGCCCTGAAATTAAATGCTCCAAGAGAATAAGTTGATGTTTATTGTTGGATTATTATTAAGAGCTAATAATAATCGACACTTCTATTTTTATATCAACGATATATAAATATACTTCGCCCAATATTCTAAAAACAGAATTTCATCTATTTTTTCAACTTGACCAACCATCCACAAATAGCATCCTGCAACTTCTGAAATATGATCACCATGTCTAAAAATAGACTTGCGCCAAAAATAGTCAGCGAGCCCACTTATTGAAGGTGACTCTTTTCACTAAGCTCATCATCTTGTTGAATCTCAACACTCCCTCTCAACAAGATAGGGATTATCCTTCACCCCGATCCTGCCTCTATGGTATTCGAATTTTCTCCTGCCGAGTGCCTTCGTCAAAATATCTGCATCCTGACCTTCCGTAGGAATGTACTGAAGCAACATGATATTCTGCTACACACAATCTCTGATATGATGATACTGGATATCAATATGTTTAGATCTATCATGAAACACAGGATTAATCGAGAATTTAATGCAACTCTGATTATCACAATGTATCACTGTAGGATCTAAATGTGAACCGAACAAACCAGCCAGGATCTTCCTCATCCAGATAGCCTCACATGCAGCTTGACTTGCTGCCATGTTTTCTGCTTCTGCTGAACTGAGTGCCACAGATCTTTGTTTCCTGTTGTACCAAGAAAATGTCATAGATCCGATACTGAAAATCCCTCCTGATGTGCTCTTTCTATCTGTTGGGCTACCTGCCCAATCTGCATTCGTGATGCCATGCAACTTCACTTCATCTGTCTGTCTGTACCATAAACCATACTCAGATGTGCCCCTGAGATACCTCAAGACATGCTTTCCTTCCTTCCAAAAGAGCTTGGTAGGCTTAACCATCGCTTGTGAAAGCTGGTTCACCGCATAGCATATGTCCAGTCTTGTATTAACTAAATACATGATCGAACCCACCAACTGCCGATAAACAGTGTCATCCACTACCTCTGCCGATGTAGCATCCTCTTTCCTCCAATTTCCTAGAAGAGGAGTATCAATAGGCTTGCAGCCTTGCATGTGAAACTTCTCTAGTATCTCTCGGGCATACTTGCCTTAAGGCACAAACAGTTCACCTTCTCGCTGCCATATTTCCAATCCAAGGAAATAATGAAGGAGGCCCAAATCCTTCATCTCAAACTTCTTTGCAAGATCTTCCTTGCATGAGTGTATCAACTGTTCATCACCCTTTAGTATTAAATCATCAACATAAATAACAATGATTAAAATCTTTCCCTCCACCACAATTTGGTATAGGTTTGCATCCTCCTCACTCTTGGTGAAGCCAAGTCCAGTGAAATAGCTGTCGATCTGTGTGTACCAAGCATGAGGTGCTTTCTTTAGCCCATATAGTGCTCTTTTGAGGTTGCACTCATGCGACTCGCTGCTAAAGATCTCAAATCCTTCAGGCTACTCAATGTACACCTCTTCCTCGTTGATCCCATTAAGGAACGCAGTCTTCACATCCATCTGATGAATGTGCCAACCCATCTGTGCTGAGAGAGCAAGGATGGTCCTTATGGAAGAATACCATGTGACAGGTGTGTTAGAGTCGGTCCTTACATCCCTCCGTCAGTGATCATTTCGTCTTTTGCATATTCATTCTTATGTGTCTCGCTTGTTCCACTTCGTTGCATTTCGCTAGGAGCATGCCATTGACTGACGAAGGGGTCTGTTGTCTTATGTTTCCTCATGCTTACACCTGCAGTGCTATTTTAAAAAATTTCCTCAAAAATCACTCAAAATCATTGTTATTTCATTTATGGTCATTAAATGTCAATAAGTGTCTTTGGTCCTAGTGTCTAGGGTTTTCGAGTCATTTGCATATCAGTCATAAAGCCTGCAGGATGAGGATAGCTCCGCAAATTTTGATTTCATGTTTTATTATCATTAGCATTTTAAAAACATTTCTAGTCCAAAACTCTGTTTTGGAGCTAGAAATTGTTCAATATTATTTTTGTAATAAATTGTATTTATTTCACCAAGAAGCACTTTCAACGCAGACCTCTGATCTTTTCCTAAGCTAAAGAGCCATACCCCTGCAAGAAGACAACAAAATCATCAATTCAAAACTCAGAAAAGTCAAAAGAGAGATTGTATTAAAAAGCCAAATGTGAAAATGCAAAAACATTGTAATATGGGTTATCAAATAGATTGGGATCAAATCTGATTGTGAAAGATATTTACATCATGTATAAAAGGGAAAACAAGTTTCATTATCAAAAATCCATAGCATACAAGTCGAAATCTGGAGTTTGGAGGCCGAAATCGCATTTTGGAGCATTGTTGACAGAGTTGGAGGTCGTGAGACCCACTTGGGCAAAAGCGACCCACTTGGGAAAAGCGACCCACCTGGGCGTTTTTCACAGTGTAAATTATAACGGGTGAGACCCACTTGGCCAAAGCGACCCACTTGATTGCGCGCGACCCACTTGACAGCAGAGTTCAGAAAAATCGTGCTGAGCGCCCAGTTTCGATTTAAATCTTCTCCAACTGCCTTCAAACAGGTTCTAAACTATTGCACAGTAGTTTTTAATGTGTTGATGGTGTCTTGAAGTCTTCAAACATCTGAATGGAAGAGTAAAACCCTACATACATGGCTGATTTCTTCCTCAGGGTTTTAAAATATGTATGGATGGTTTTATGAGCATTTTACCACCTTATATCATTGATATATATCCACCTTGGCATGTATGTTCAAAGCCCACTGTTTTCATATCCATTATACCACTGTGGTCATCATTATCATTTTACCACTGACATGACTTTTGTTCCATGATGATCATTGATATATTGTATCCCATTGCCCATTGATAACACGTTTTTATAACTCTGTTTTCACTGCCCATTGACACAGTCATATGATGCATTGCTCCCTTTGACAAAATTTACCAAATATTTTAAAGGCTGCCTGCTACCATTTGTCAAATTTCACTTGCGATTAAAACAGAGACTGTGCTTCTATTTCAATCCACCTAAAACAGAGCTGGTATCCTTGTTTGTTTCCTTAATGGTGCTTTGACAGTGGGGGATATTTATTGGGTATTGAAACACACATTATAACTCTGTTTTCACTGCATTTATATCAGTATACATAGTGCTAATATCTTGTTCAAGGCCATGTCAGAGACAGAGTCAGAGTATGAGCAAGGGTCAGGCAGTGATTCCACGACTGAAGGTAATGTGCCACGGGGGTCTCATAGAGTTAGCAGAGGTGGTAATCATCGCAGAGAGGAGCCTACTTCTTTGGCTCGGTTGCAGGCATGTCCATTTGCAATGGATTGTTTTCGGTATTTGTCATGTTTCCGATTTTGTGAGATGATTGCACAAACCCGGCTTCATCGTGAATTGGCTCGTCTGTTTGTTCTACATTTACGGGATGGCCGGGTAAATCTTGCCGGGGTTGAATTCATTTTGTCACCCTTGACTATTGCTCAAGCCACTGGCATACCAAACATGGGCAAGGAATGGAACAAACGTCAGCATTTAGAGAAATTCCACTATGAGCCATACATTAAAACTGGATATATGAGTTACTTGAGTAGAGTTTTTCCATTCAGATTCTTGAAGGATGAGTTTGCACCGCTGATGAAACTCATCATTCAGTATTTTAGTTGTGAGGGCAGATATGCTCGTCTCTTTGCGTACCATATTCGTTTGTTGATGCACTTCACAAGGGTACGTATGATGAATATTCCGTACTTAATATATCGCAACATAGAGAGGATGGTGATTTTTGTGCAAAAGAAGACGAGCCCAGCGCAGCAGTACAGGAGTATATACCATTACGCTTTGATCAAGATCATAGTGTTGCATCAGTTGGCAGAGCAGGGCATCACTTGGGAGGATTTCATTTCTAGAGACTTTTTAAGAGTGCCACAGCCGCCTCCCGAGACAGTTCATGATGCAGGAGAGCCTTCACACCAGCCGGACATGCCTGAGGTTGAGCATATCAGCACTCCTTTGGTTCGGACATATCAGCGAGGCCACAGGGCCTTATTTGCAGCGACACGACGAGTATTATCTCCACGTGAGGTGGAAGGGGTCTTGCCGACTTCATCGACACGGCGAGTATTATCTCCACATGATGTGGAAAGGGTCTCGCCTTCTACTTCAGTGCAGGTACAGGTACAAGACAGGGGCAAGAGGCCCATGCATGATGAGGGCCCATCAGGAGGTCAGGACACCGATATGACAGTCATTGATGTTGATACGGGCTCTCCTAGCTCGAAGCTGAGGGAAGTCATCCAGGAGCAAAGGGCCGAGAATGACCAGCTGAAAGACCAATTGCAGAAGGCTCGGTGGGTGATTAACTATTTGGAGCAGCGCAACAAACAGCTTGAGGATGAGCTCACATTTTATGAGGTGCGCCAAATCCGTGAGGACAGACAGTGGAATCGAAAGAGACCCGGTGACATGACACCAGCTGACAGAGATACTGTACTCACGCGGGTGAATATACATCTGGAGAAGTTGTTGGCGAAGGCCAATCGGGACAAAGACATGCTTCGCCACATGAAAGGCCATTACTGGGCTCGCATGCATGTTTGCAAAGCGAGGATGAAGATCATGAAGAGGAGGTTGCGCAAGGCACTTCGACGGCGGAAAAGGCCTAATCCACTTCGGATTTTGGCCGAGGCTTCATTGAATGGGCAGGACACATGATGGAGGACCTCCGCTCCAAATTTGGGCAAATTCGGAGAAAATTTTGTCATTTTCAAATTTTTGGGTCAAAAAACAGGTTTTTCAGTTAAGTGGGTCTCACCCTCATTTGCTCACTTTTTTTTGGGACACTTGCTGGAGGATATTTTTGCATTTTTGGATTTTTCATGGTTAATTATGCATCCTCAGACATTACCTAAGAATTTCATCAAAATCGGGATGGTCAAAGAGCTCAAAAACACCATGAAAATCACCTTGCTGCCACCTTTTGCACCAGCAGGAAGTACTTCTGGGAGAAAGAAGTTTTGGAGGGTCAAATGAGCTCCAAATTCAGAAATTCCACTTGGGTTGGATATTCAACATCCAGGGCTTTCCAACGAGCTATCATGAGCTCAATTTGGATGCCGGGAAGTACCTCAAATTCAGGCTGGAAAAAGTGCGACCCACTCGGCTCAAATGCGACCCACTTAAATTTTTGTTGAATTTTCAACTGCCAGCTCAGATTTTCGCCTGGTATGGACCAGTTTTGCTTGTGGATGGAATTTTTGGGTTTTTATGATGTAAATTCATGTTTGGCATGTAACTTTGGCTTATTTTTATCTATTCTAAAATATTCACTCTCAAAAGGGTAAAAAATCATGTAATGGATCAGTTTCCACTCTTTTAGAGGCAAGTTGTTAGCTGCCTAGTTTGTAGTTCCATGAATAGAATTGGTTGAAACTGATCCCTGAAGAGGGAATTCGACCCCTAGAGGTGGGGAAAGGTGTTAGAGTGATCTATATATTGTAATTTCTCAATCATTTTCAGAGGTTGGAGAGGTTGGACTCTTGGGATACTTTGATATCATTGTACATACTTTTCATATTTTGGCTAAGGAAAGATCAGGGGTTTTGCGGCACTTGTTGGGATCCTTGTGGTGTTCTGTTCTTGATGGTGTTTCTTCTTTGTTTATTGTAAGTTTCTTCATGTTTAATGTATGCCATCCCTTCATTATGCTTCTGAACTAAATTGAATGAGTGAATAAGGTTGAATCCATTGTTTACAGTGCTTGGCCTTTGAATTCAGTTAGTTCTATATGTTTTCAGTTGTTTGGAGAGGATCCAAGTTCTTCTTTGCCCTCTTCAGCTCCTCGTCGGTCTAATCTGTCCATATATCCAATCAAAAGCATCAAGACATTCACCTACCTCGCCCCAACTCGAAATCTGCAAAGGTCTGACCTTATCCCCAGACCCAAAATCTGTTTTCCCATTTCTCCAGCGAAAAACCAAAAATCAAAATCAAACTTACCTATCTCTTTACTAGCCTAAAATCAGTTTCCCTTTTAAAGTCATCTCGCACCCTATTGTTCATTTTATCGAGATTGACGGAGAGAGCCCTCTCCTGTCCTCGTAGGGCTAGCTACGAGGCTGAGCGTGGTTTGATGTAGCCTTGAGTTTTACCTCATTTCAGCCTGAGGTAGATTTGAGCGCTAACAAGGTGCAAAGGTTTCTTCATAATCAATCCCCTCGATCTGTGAGAAGCCCCGGGCAACAAATCTTGCCTTATACTTCTTGACGCTCCCATCAGCAGCTTGCTTTACCTTCTAGATCCATCTTGATCCTACAACTGATTTTCCCACCGGCCTTGGAACAATCTCCCAAGCATTGTTTCTGACAATGGAGTCATACTTCTCCACCATGGCATCTACCCATGTGGGCTCCTACACTTCTTCTCCAAAATAAGATGGCTCTGTCACAATACACTTGCTCATAAGAGGCATGTATCCAGTAAAACGGTCAGGTGACTATCTATGTCTGCGCTGTGATGTAGGGACTCCTACATTCTGTGCCGCATCAAGCTTCAGTCTCTCATCTTCTGTGGTATGCTTTCTGCCTTGTCTGATGTTTGGTTCTGCATGAGTGGATTCCTCCACTCCATTAATATCCTCCTGTGGTTGATCCACATCTGGAGGCTCGTCTTTGGGAACAAGAAGTCCCTCCTTTGCATGCAAGTGTAGCTCTCTCTCAAGCGACAACTTCATGGCTTTCACCTCATTGAATTTTATATCCCATCGCACCACAGTCATCCAACTGTCTGGAAAATACACATGATAATTATGGGGTGTTTCTGTGTAGCCCACAAATATCCCAACTTCTACAGTCGGCTCTAGCTTCTTCCTAGCGTCCTTTGTCACATGAATGTAAACAGATGAGCCAAAAAACTTCAAATGAGAAATATCAGGCTTCTTACCAGTAAAAGCTTCTTCAGGTGTACTCATACCAAGTACTCTATGAGGACAACAGTTTTGCACATAAACCGCAGCATTGCATGCTTCCGCCCATAAGTGCATCGGTAGGCCTTGGTCATGCAACATCACTTGTGTATCATCCACGATCATTCTATTCTTCCTCTCAGCGAACCCATTCTACTGTGGGTTATGAGGCGCTATGAGTTCTCTTCGAATTCCTTCTTTGCTACAGAAGTCTTTGAATTCGCCTGAGATGTATTCACCACCATTATCGTTCCATGGAGCTTTCACTTGCTTCCCTGACTCCTTCTCCAGCAATGCTTTAAACTCATATAACTTTGAGAATGTTTCGCTCTTCTTCTGCATGAAGAAGATCCAAAATCTACGAGAATAGTCATCAACAAATATAACATAATACATGTGTTTTTCTGTTGAAGCAACCGAGAAAGGTCCACACACGTTTGTGTGAATTCTCTCCAGGATCACCGAAGCACGGTTCTCCTTCTCATGAAAGGTGGTCTTCAAAAAGTTACCCATAGTACATCCCTTGCACTGATCTGACTGCGCAAGAGTACCCTTGGGAATTCTAGTAGAAATCTGCTGCAAAATCTTCAAAGCGTAATGGTGAAGATGGCCCAATCTCCTGTGCCATAATTCGCCCTCATCCCGGCTCACCACTTTTTCTGCTTTGCCCACCATTGCAGCGCAGCCATCTACCTCCAGCGTGTAGATATTCTTAACTCGAATCCCTATCTTCTTGGTTTGACACATTTTTTTATGTCGAAGGAAGGCTTTTCCCTCACTGAAAACAACATCATAACCTTTGTCTTCCAACATTGCTACCGAGACCAAGTTCTTCTTAAGACCTAGAACATGCATAACATCCTTCAACAAGAATGGATTACCGAACTCCCTCTCAAAGGTAATGGTCCCAATTTTGGTTGCACTGTATCAACCATCATCGCCCATCTCTATATGCATCTGGAGGTCCTTCTTCTCCAAGTCACTAAACAACTCCTTGTCTCCCATCATATGGAAAGATGCACCACTATAAAGATACCACACCGATCCCATATAGCTTGAAACCAAGCATGCGATCAAAAAGAAATCAAGTTCAAATTGCGAGGCTAAGGCCTCTCCAACTACAGCTCCAGCAGCCTTCTTTTTCTTCTTCTTTTGTGGGAAGTTAGTGACGAAATGCCCATGTTCGTGACAGTGAAAACACTTCACCTTGAAAAACTCCTGCTTCTTGCCTTTCGCATTGGATTTTGAAGGAAATTTATTCCCCTTCCCTTTCCTTTATTTGGCAACCAAAGTGAAATTATCTTCATATTCATTCTTCGATGAAGAGCCATCCCTGGTACCCTGCCTTATCTCCCCCTGCACAAGATCCAACCAAAGTCGCTCCCATCCCGGCAGTTTCTCCCGTCCATTGACAGAGTCTTCATAGCTATGCCAACTCTTCGAAAGCCCAAGGAGAGCCAAGCTCACCAAGTCTTCATCATCAACAATAATCCCCACACTTCCCATTTCATCCCTACAGTGGACAAACTTCGTGAGATATTTTGGAATACTGTTGCCCTTCTCCATTTTTATTTTTCTGAGCTTATCTTTCAGCGCTAACTTCCTCTGGTCGCTGCTGCTTTGGAACAAATCTATCAAAGCCTTCCACATTGTAAATGGAGTGGCTTTCCCATGAAGGTTGGACATAATATGGTCCTTCACACCTTCCAACATAATTCTTCTTGTCTTTGCTATCTTCTTTTGCCATGCGTCAAGTAATGGAGCATCGCTAGATCCTGGCTTAGGAACATCGCTATCGATGAACTCCTTCAGTCCATTATCCTACAGCATCGCCTCCATCCTATCCTTCCAATCTATGTAATTCGAGCTCCCATCAAGGGCATACTCCAATCTCAACCCATTGAAAGACATTTCAATGTATACTCAACTTCTGCACCAAGAATTTTTTGTAGATTCGAATTGTCCACCAGCACAAACTCAAAAATTCTTCACAATTTCAGTCTTCAAGAATTAACACTGCTCTAATACCATGTAGAAATTAGTATACACTAAGCATGCATACATCCAGATTCCCCTGATCTCACAATATTTAACTTCTTGAAAAATACAGAATCATTCCACTGTTAATCTTTTGCGGAAAATTAATTGCAAACACATGTGAAGCATAAATAAAAACAGTCGCACATAACACATTTGTTTAACAGGAAAGCCTGAAGCTGAAAACCTCAAAATATCATATATTATGTATCATGGAGATCATGTAACAATCTCATACAAAGCTTAGTACATCAAGCTCTCAGTACAATCAATCGTCACACACTAATCAGAAGAAATCTACAAATCTATGCACCAATTTCTTGCCACCTGCTAGCCTGCCTCCACTACGTAATCCCTGCTGAAGAATAGCTCTGAATAAATTCAAATTACCCTTGCCTTGACTGCGCAATCCTCATTGGCAACTCTAATGTGTGTGTGATGCAATCAATGCATCACTATAGTCACAACAGATAGTCCATCTTGCCCTTTCACCTATCTCTCCACTGGGTCTCCACTGGAACTGACATGCACTGTAGCTAACTATTGTATTGTTCAGTTGATTAATGAGTTATTATTTGTGAATTAATTCACTCCACTCTCACTAGTGTATCATTCAGTTAGACTAGATACAACTAGCTCAACTGATTCTAACTGAGTTAAACTGAATACAAATCCATGAACTTCTCTTCCAACTCTGTCATAAATTTTCCACTTCAGTTCTAACTGAGTCCTCCATGCATGAACCACTAGTAAACCCTAGGAATTGCGTAATTCCTTCAGCTCACTATTTTTCCAAATCTGTGCACTGAAATTAAGTGCTCCAAGAGAATAAGTTGTTGTTTATTGTCGGATTATTATTAAGAGCTAATAATAATCGACACTTCTATTGCTAGATCGACGATCTATAAATAGAATTCGCCCAATATTCTAAAAATAGAATTTCATCTATTTTTCCAACTTGACCAACCATCCACAAATAGCATCCTGCAACTTCTGAAATATGATCACCATGTCTGAAAATAGACTTGCGCCAAAAATAGCCTGCGGGCCCACTTAGTGAAGGCAACTCTTTTCACTAAGCTCATCATCTTGTTGAATCTCAACATATTTTATTTAGGATGGCTTTCCAAATAAACTTTGTGGAGGCTCTGATATTCTTAAATGTTTGTCTTTTATGCTCCTTCCAAATCTCCCATAGAATGAATCTAGGGATGATTTTCCATACTATGTTGACAATGGAATTAGTAAAATGAGAGTCACACCATAATTATAGAGTGGAGAGGACATTATTTTGTATTTTGTTGAAAGAGTATAGTAAGGTGGTCCCAAATAGAATAAGAGAAGCTACAACTACTATAAAGATGATTGACATTTTCTAAATGAGAGAAACATAGAACACAAATTGAAAGGCCTTGAAAACAACGACTTTGAAGCAATCATTTTTAAATTATGATTAAGTTTAATAAAACCTCTTTATTTGTAAAACAAAATACCCCTTCCACATAATCATTTAACTATTTGCATATATTGTTTATATTTTCAAAATTAATTAATTATTAAAATAATTCTATTACTATTTTATATTTCAATATAAATATTATCATTAAAATTTACGTTACTTCCATTTAATTTTTTGTTATGACGAGTCTTGTTGAAAAGTCAACAAGAAATGTGTGTCTAATTTAATTTCCCTTAATTAAATTGGACAATAAATTGTAATATTATCTCATAATCACTTGTAATAGTTAATTGAGTGTGATAAACTCAGTTAGCTCATGAATTTTGAGTTGAGGGTAGTTGGTGAGGCATGCAGAGGGATTCTATTAATTTTTTAGTCCAAGTTGCGGTTAGTGCATTAGTTTAATGCATGATAAATCAATTAACTCAATTAATTGAGTTGAAATTAGTTTTACTAGTTGTAACTGATTGTTTCACTAGTGAGAGGTCAAGTGAATTAAATCATATTTAATTCACATGCAGTGATCTGTCAAGTAACGGATGATTTACTATTAATAGTTGCATGCATGTCAATTCTGATGAAGACCCAATTGAGACAAAGGTTAAAGGGATGTTAACTATCAGTTGTATTATTACCACACTGCCTGCATGCAGTAATACACCCATGGGATTTCCCATGAGCATTGCGCATTTTTGGAAGGCTGAAATTCCTAAAGAATAGGGATTGCATTCCACATGAATTGCGCAAGGCAGGAAGGCTTAGCAGAGGCTAAAAATTGGCCAAGTGTTGGTCAATTTTGTCTGGATCAGTGTGAGACAGTTGTGAGAGTGTAGCATATTCTTGTGAGAAGAGTGCATTGTAATTGTTTCATGATTCCTTGGTGAATATACAATAGAAGATAGAGGGGTTTTGAGCAGCAATCTTTCCCTGGGAAAATATCTTTTTTATGGTTTGATTTGCTTATTTCTTTTACTTGTTGTGATTGGTGATCTTGTTTATTTTCTGAAATTAATTTGTAGAAGGATTCAGTATCTTGCTTTAGCATATCGCATGATCAAATTGAATCCATTGGTATACATATTGTTTTTATACTTTCTACATGGTATTAGAGCGCAGGAAATCACTATAGTGAAGAAGAAATTGAGTTTGTGTTGAATAGCATTCGAATTTGAAAAAATATTCTTTGGTGCGATAGGCGAATCAAGATGGCTTTCAATACCTTAAGATTGGAATATGAACTCAAGGGCAGTTCTAATTATATTGCACGGAAAAATAGAATGGAGGCAGTTCTGGAGGACAATGACATTCCCAAGCCCACAGAAGCAGACGTTGTTCTTCTTGATGCTTGGCAAAAGAAGGTTGCAAAGGCAAGGAGGATCTTGTTAGAAGGAGTACGAGGCCACATTATCTCAAGTCTCTATGGAAAAGAGACTCCATATGCAATGTGGAAGACTTTGACAGATCTGTTTCAGAGTAGCAGTGACCACAAAAAATTGGCATTGAAGGAAAAGCTCAGAAAATAATGGAGAAAGGCGACACTATTCTGAAATATTTAACCAAGTTCGTCCAATGTCGAGTTGAGCTTGGGAGTGTTGTAATTACTGTAGCAGATGATGACTTGGTGAGCCTAGATCTTCTAGGCCTTCCCAAGAGATGGCATAATTATCAGGACTTTGTCAATGGGAGGGAGAAGCTACTAGATTGGGAGTGACTTTGGTCGGATTTGATACAAGAAGAATTCAGGCAGAATACCAGGGATGGATCCTCATCTAAGACAGATGATGAGGAAAATTGTGCCTTGGCTGGTAAGGCAAATAAGGGGAAGGGAAAGAAATCCTATTCCAAATCTGAGACTAGAAAAGAAGGCAAGAATAGTGACATGTCCAGATTGAAATGTTTTCATTGTCACGAGCATGGACATTATGCCACTAATTGTCCACAGAAGAAGAAGAACAAGAAGGCTTCAGGATCTATTGCTGGTGACGCTTTGGCCTCGCAATTTGAGTTGGACTTCCTGCTCATCACATGCATGGTGTCTAGTGTGATGGGATCAGTGTGGTAATTGGATAGTGGTGCATATTTCCACATGACAAGAGACAAAGAAATTTTTAGTAACTTGGAGGAGAAGGATATCCAGATGCATATTGAAATGGGTGATGACGGGAGGTATAGCACTACCGGGATTGGTACAGTTACTTTCCAGAGATAGTCAGGTAAACCCTTCTTATTAAAATATGTAATGCATGTACCAGTCTTGAAAAATAATTTAGCTTCAGTTTCTATGTTGGAGGATAGAGGATATGATGTGGTTTTCAATGAAGGAAAAGCATTCCTTCGCCACAAGGCCACAAGACAAGTCAAGAAGATTGGGATTTGTGTGAATAATCTCTACAAACTTGATGTAGATGGTTGCGCAGCATTGATGGGTAAAGCAGAAAAAGTGGTGAGCTGGGATGAGGGTGAGTTATGGCATAGGAGATTGGGCCATCTACACCACGGTGCTTTGAAGGTCATGCATCAGATTTCTACGGGGCTTCCAAAGGGTACTCTTGTGCAGATAGACACATGCAAGGGATGTACAATGGGGAAGTATGCAAAGGCCACTTTTCACGAGAAGGAGAACCGAGCAGCAGAAATCCTTAAGAGATTTCACTCATATGTGTGTGGAACATTATCTATAGCTTCTACAGAAAAACACTGGTATTATGCGATTTTTGTTGATGATTTTTCTAGAAAGTGTTGGATCTACTTCATGCAGAAGAAAGATCAGACGTTCTCAAAATTTTGTGAGTTCAAAGCATTGGTTGAGAAAGACACGGGGAAGCATATGAAGGCTCTAAGGAGCGACAATGGTGGTGAGTACATTTCCAATGAATTCAATAACTTCTGTAGCAAAGAAGGAATTCAGAGAGATTTGATTGTGCCTCATAACCCACAACAGAATGGGGTCGTAGAAATAAAGAACAAAACAATTGTGGGTGTGGCACGAGTGATATTGCATGATCAGGGCCTACCATTGCATCTATGGGTTGAGGCATGCAACACAACAGAATTTGTGTAGAACCGTAGTCCTCATCAGATACTTGGCATGAGTACACCAAAGGAGGCTTTTTCTGGTAAGAAACCTGATGTTTCATATTTTAAAATTTTTGGCTCATATGTCTATTTCCATGTGACCAAAGATTCCAGAAAGAAGCTAGAACCAACAGCTGAGATTGGTATATTTGTAGGGTACATTGATACTCTCCACAACTATCGGGTGTATTTTCCGAACAGCGGGATCATTGTTGTGAGACAGGATATAAAATTTGATGAGGAGAAAGCCATGCAATTGTCCCTTGAGAGGGACTTTGATTTGCATGTAGATGAGGAACTCTTGGTTCCAAAGGATGAACCTCAAGATGTGGAGCAGCCACATGCAGAGGATCATGAAGTGGTAGAAAACATTCATGCAGAGCCATCCACCAGACATGGTAGAAGGCGCAACACAAAAGCTGATATATTGATACTTGATGCGGTAGAACATGTAGGAGCACCTACATCATTGTGCAGACAAAGACAGTCTCCAGACATGTTTACTGGATACATGGTTGTTATTATGAAGTGTATTGTGACAGAACCATCCTCTTTTGAGGTAGAAGTTCACAAACCAATTTGGGTTGACGCCATGGTTGAGGAGTATGACTCCATCGTCAAGAACAATGCATGGGAATTTGTTTGAAGACCAGTCGGGAAATTTGTAGAAATTATATACAAGATGCATGCATATATCCAAATTCTCCTGATCTAACAATATTTATCTTCTTGCTAAATACAGAATCCTTCCACTGTTAATATTTTGCGGAAATTAAAATCAATTGCAAACACATGAAGCAATAAAAACAACCGCACATAACACAGTTGTTTAACAGGAAATCTTTAAGATGAAAACCCCAACTATCATATATTATGTATCATGGAGATCATGTAACAATCTCATACAAAGATTAGTACATCAAGCTCTCAGTACAATCAATCGTCACACACTAATCATAAGAAATATGCAAATCCATGCACCAATTTCTCACCACCTGATAGCCTGCCTCCACTACGCAATCCCTACTGAAGAATAGCTCTGAATGAATTCGAATTACCCTTGCCTTGACTGCACAATCCTCATTGGCAACTCCAATGTGTGTGTGATGCAATCAATGCATCACTATACTCACAACAGATATTCCATCTTTCCCTTTCACCTATCTCTCCACTGGGTCTCCACTGGAACTGACATGCACTGTAGTTAACTGTTGTATTGTTCAATTGATTAATGAGTTATTATTTGTGAATTAATTAACTAATTAATTCACTCCACTCTCACTAGTGTATCATTCAGTTAAACTAGATACAACTAGCTCAAATGAGTTTAACTCCACTAACTGAGTTAAACTAAATAACAACTCCATGAACTACTCTTCCAACTCTGTCATAACTTTGCCACTTCAGTTCTAACTGAGTCCTCCATGCATGAACCACCAGTAAACCCTACGAATTCGTAATTCCTTCAGCCCACTGATTTTCCAAATCTGTGCACTGAAATTAAGTGCTCCAAGAGAATAAGTTGTTTTTTATTGTCGGATTATTATTAAGAGTTAATAATAATCGACACTTCTATTTTTAGATCAACGATCTATAAATAGACTTTGCCCAATATTCTAAAAATAGAATTTCATCTATTTTTTGAACTTGACCAACCATCCACAAATAGCATCCTGTAACTTCTGAAATATGATCACCATGTCTAAAAATAAACGTAGTCTAAAAATAGACTTGCACCAAAAATAGCCTGCGGGCCCACTTAGTGAAGACGACTCTTTTCACTAAGCTCATCATCTTGTTGAATCTCGACAAAATTAGGGTTTGGATCTAGATCGATCTATAAGGTGAAACAAGCAATAGATGGGAGTGTGGAGAAGTACAAGGCTAGATTTGTAGCTCCGGAATTCTCACAAGTTGAGGGGATTGACTATGAGGATACTTTTGCACCGGTTGCAAGGCACTCATCGATTAGATCTATCCTTGCACTCTCAGCGCAAATGGGGTGGCAGATACATCAGATGGATGTGAAGACTACATTTCTCAATGGAGTTATTGAGGAAGAAGTGTACATTGAGCAGCCAGAAGGTTTTGAGAACTTGACAGCGAGTCGCATGTGTGCAAACTCAAGAGAGCACTGTATGGGCTGAAGCAAGCACCTCGTGCTTGGTACACCAGAATTGACAACTATTTCACCGTGTTGAGCTTCAAAAAAATTGAAGAGGATGCGAATTTGTATCAGATTGTGGTTAATGGTAAGCTTTTGATTATCGTACTTTATGTTGATGATATTATTTTGACAGGTGATGAGCAGCTCATAACTTCTTGAAAGAGAGTTTGAGATGAAGGACATGGGACTCCACTATTTCCTTGGTTTGGAAATATGGAAATGGGATGGGGAGCTATTTGTTTCTCAAGACAAGTATGCCAAAGAGATTATGAGAAAGTTTCACAAGGAGAGTTGTAAACCCATGGAGAGTCTTCTTGCAGCAAACTAAAGGAAGGAGGATGCTACTTCAGGTGAGGTAGTGGACGCTATTGTTTACAAGTAGCTTTTGGGTTCACTCATATACTTGGTGAACACATGACCATACATTTGCTACATAGTTAACGAGCTTAGTCAAGCTATGGTTAAGCCGACTAAGCTCTTTTGGAAGGCGGGGAAGCATGTCTTGAGATATCTCAGGGGCACTACAGAGTATAGATTATGGTATATATAGACAGAGGGAGTGAAGCTTCAAGGCTTCGTCGATGAAGATTGGGCAGGCAGTCTATCAGACAGAAAGAGCACATCAAGAGGGATCTTCAGCATAGGATCGACAACAATTTCTTGGTACAAGAGGAAGAAAAGATCTGTGGCACTCAGTTCAGCCGAGGCAGAGTACATGGCAGCCAGTCAGGCTACATGTGAGGCCATCTGGAGGAGAAATATTCTTGTTGGTTTGTTTGGCCATCAGATGGATCCGACGGTGATACATTGCGATAACCAGAGTTGCATAAAATTCTCAGTTAATTCGGTATTCCATGATAGGTCCAAGCATATTGACATCCGGTACCACCATCTCAAAGATTGTGTTCAGAGATGCATTATGTTACTTCAGTACATTCCCATAGAGGATCAGGATGCATATATTCTAACGAAGGTGCTCGCCAAGAGA
Organism: Pinus albicaulis; assembly: GCA_034641835.2. Taxonomy (NCBI): domain Eukaryota; kingdom Viridiplantae; phylum Streptophyta; class Pinopsida; order Pinales; family Pinaceae; genus Pinus; species Pinus albicaulis. The sequence continues at coordinate 48,654,880 of CM076581.1, read as the reverse complement.
AAATTTGAATACCATAGAGGTAGGATCGGGGTAGTTGATAATCCCTTTCTTGTTGAGAGGGAGTGTTGAAAAGTCAACAAGAAGTGTGCGTCTAATTTATTTTTCCCTTAATTAAATTGGAAAATAAATTGTAATCTTATCTCATAATCACTTGTAATAGTTAACTCAGTGTGATAAACTCAGTTAGCTCATGAATTTCGAGTTGACGATGGTTGGTGAGGCATTCAAAGTGATTATGTTGGTTTTTGAGTCCAAGTTGAAGTTAGTGCTTTATTTTAATGCATGAGAAAGCAGTTAACTCAATTAATTGAGTTAAAATCAGTTTAACTAGTTGTAACTGATTGTTGCACTAGTGAGAGGTCAAGTGAATTAAATCATATTTAATTCACATGCAGTGATCTGTCAAGTAACAGATGATTTACAAAAATAGCCGCATACATGTCAGTTTTGATGAAGACCTAGTTGAGACAAAGGTTAAAGGGATGTTAACTATCAGTTGTATTATTAGCGCACTACCCACATGCAGTAATACACCCATAGGATTTCCCATGAGCATTGTGCAATTTTGGAAGGCTAAAATTCCTAAAGAATAGGGATTGCATTCCACATGAATTACACAAGGCAGGTAGGCTAAGAAGAGGCTGAAAATTGGCTAAGTGTTGGTTGATTTTGTCAGAATCAGTGTGAGACACTTGTGAGAGTGCAACAGAATCTTGTGAGAAGAGTGCATTGTAATTGTTTCATGATTTCTTGGTGAATATACAATAGAAGATAGAGGGGTTTTGAGTAACAAGCTTTCCCCAAGAAAATATATGTGTTGTGGTTTGATTTGCTTCTTTCTTTTACTTGTCATGGGCGATTGTGTTTATTTTCCACAATTAATTTGTAGAAGGATTAAGTATCTTGCTTTAACATATCGCATGATTGGATTGAATCCATTGGTATACATATTGTTTGTATAATTCTACAAGTATAAATAATAAACCAAATGATATTTTTTGTAGGAATTCTACAATACTATTTTTATCAAAGACTATGATTTATTTTTGCTTAAAATGCACTTTTAAATGCATAAATGGATTCAACACCTAGACAAATCCACAAGACCTTCAAATTTTATAAATTAAACAACTTAAACTTATAATTGTTAAAAATTTATACTAAACTTTAAATAAAATTGAACAAAAAAAAATTATTTCATCTATTAATTAAATTAAATGCTTTATTATTATTTGAAATTATTATTATTATTTTCTAAGTTGGACTAATTATATTAATGAAACATAATTTACAGGTCGAGTTGTGCGACAGAATTGTTATACTAGCCAATTCCGGAGACATTGTGAGTTAAAAAACAAAATAATGACTGCCCCAGATGGGGAAACCGGTCATGAGAATGCTGCCCTCAATGGGGAAACAAGCTTCATACAAAAAGGACTTAGAAGTTGACAAAGTGTTCTGGAAATACATATTAACATAGGAAATAAATAAAACAGTGAAAAAGGACCTCTCCTTGTTGTAGTTGTGCTCCATGCTAAGTGTTGGGCTGATGTGGCGGTGACTCCTCCACAATGAGGCACCTGTACTCTTCAGAGGAATCATCTACGTGCTTCGAATGATGGGCTACAGGTTTAGGTGTTGTAGCAGTGCGAACTAAGCTGGTGCTGCCCTTCCTACGTTCTTCACCTGACCATTAGGGAGTCCCACTGCCATTGCTATTGGAGGAGTTAGCATCAGGCTTGACAGGCAGAGCCTCTGATTTCCTCAAGAGTTGCAGAGGCACCATGGCTATGGTGGATTTTTTTTGTCTCTTTTTGGCGCTTCTCTCTGCGGAAATTGAGGCCTCTTCCTGAAAATTGATTGTAATGGTTTCCGTGAGACGAGGCCTGTCCATAACACAATTGTAATGAAACTGAGCGGAATTCTCATCAGGCAGCAGTGAGCGGGGCTTAGAGTGAATGGACAGAGGAGGTCGTCCTCTTCCTTGGCGTGTGGAATGGCGTGGGGCAGAATTCTCTTCAGGCAGCAGGGTGTAGGGCTTAGAATGAATGGGCAGAGGAGGTCGAGAATCCTGGCCCTATCCTCTACCGCAACGTGTGGGATGATATTGAGCATAATTCTCTTCAGGCGGCGAGGAGTGAGACTCCGAGTGAATGGACAGAGGAGGATGAGACACCTGACCCCAGCTGCTGCCTCAGCGGCAGCGCATTCTGTGCCTTCTAGACATTCTGGAGTAATCAGAGTCGTTGGGGAGGCGAGTGTGCAGAGGCAGGGAGATGGAACGAGTGGAGGGGAGTCTTCCAGGGGCAAAGGAGCAAGCAAGAGGCTGTAATGGAGACTGCGGGCGAGATGGAGATCTGGAGCGAGCGTGAGGCAGCAATGGAGGCTGAAACGCCTCCCTATGTGCATTCAAGAGCTCGACTTTGAGACAGCAGAGAGGCAGATGCAGTCGGAGGGAAATGGAGGGACTGAGAAACGCGGAGCCATTAAGAGATATGCAGGACGACAGATTGAACTGAGAGTAATAAAGGAGGAATGAGGGGAACAGTTGGCTAACTTAAATGCAGTCGGACAAAGCCCATGCGTGGCCATGTGGCGCACATTGGGCCTGCCATCTCCCTCGTCCTATTATACGCCCGCATCTAGGGTTGAAATTATTTTAACCTTTATTGTTTTTGTTATTTTATTTTCGTCATTTAATGTTTTATATTCTACATTCCATCAACTTGATATGTATTCATTATTTACCTTTCTGTATAGTTTATTTTAATTTTTGACATTAATTCTTATTTATAAAGTATGCCTTAAAATTGCTTCCTTGGCTAAGAGCTTATCTTCCAAGAACGCAAATGAACAGGTAAAAGACCCAGGCATCTAGAAGGAGCGAAAGTTTGGGCTTTTACGAACTAGGTGGCATGGTTTTCCTTGAATAATAACACCTAGATGCATCTAGGAGGAGTGAAAGTAAGGGCCTTTATGATTCTGGGTAAAAAAAACACTAATTTCCATTTTTTTAGAAACTAATTCACCCAAATTTTGTAGTATAAAATTATTTACCTTAAAAATCATTAATATTATATATTTTTTAATATAAAATAATTAGAAATCTAAGCATTTTTACAAAATTATCATCAAATATTTTAAAATTTGGATATTAGTGATTCATAAGATTCCCTTGAATAATAGTGATGAGCATTTGCAGATAGTAGCCCCTGGAAGGTCAACCTGCCCCTTACAAACCACTAACTCGTTATTCGAGGCGACATGGTTTTCCTTAAATAACAGTAATAAATCAACCTATATTGTAGCAAACATCAACTTATATTCGGGGATAACAACTAAAAATGATCGGGGTCACTACTCAAAGAGGTACATAGGGGCCAATATTTCTTGGAGATCTAAAATTCTTATTGCTCAATTAAGGACTAATTCTAATCAACTCCTTTGTGAAACAGGGGGCTGGAAAAGGCCAAAAGAAATGTGGGAGGAAAGAGTGTAATTTTTTCTCTTCCGGAAAAGTGGAAACATAAAAACATTTCATTTTAGAATGCGAGGTCTTCAAAGACATCAGAGGAAATTATGCAGGTCTGGAAGCTAGTTCTTGGGATAATCTATTCAGCGAAGAGTTTGTCAAGACGCTAAGAGCGGTTATTGTAAAACTTCACAAGAAAAGAGCCGAATACAAAGCAAGATGGAGAAGCAATCTGTCCCATAAGCAATTTTTAACCTCATAAACGTTAAAAATACTTTTTTTTTAATATCTCATTTGAAAACTAAGTTATGATAAATTTTTCCCAAGCTTATCGGTTTGAGAAGATAATAAAAAATGAGGGAATATAATAAGAATTATACGTTTATCGGTTTGAGATTCTACGGAGCAACCCTTCCCCGAAACCCTCAAAATACCCTGCTCAGTGATCCAATATGCACTCGACCATCTGTCAGATCGACTCACTGCGGACATCCACTCATCTACTCTTCCGGCGTACTCCAGGGATTTGTTATTTTTCTCTCTGATTTTACACACGGCAGAATTATGTTTTGCCCTTTCCTACTGCACAGATCATGTCTATCCAAACAATGTGGAAACGACTCAGAAAGAACGATGCCCGATTGTTATTGGCAAGGTCTCCTTTTCTGCTTCCTCCATTCAATGGAAAACCCCACATAAGATCCGCCTATTTATGCACAAAAGCAACAACCCCTTCCTTACCTCCACCAAATGGGGCTGTTGCCAGAGAATTTTTAATCAACAAATGTGGTCTAACAAACGAAGAAATCACAAAAGCCTTCAGGCATCGCATGGATTTTCTTCGTCGGACATCGGTCCAGAATATGGAAGAAGTTCTGGAGTTCTTAAATGGCTGTGGTTTGACAACCCCTGCCCAGTTTCGGAAGGTGGTCCTTTCCAACCCTGCCTTTCTCTTTTCTAAATTTGAAAGAAACTTGAATTCTAAGCTTAGTCTTTTGAAGAATTTCATGAAGGAAAAGGATATCACCAAACTTGTTCAAGCTAGTGCAAGGACTTTCAATGCCAGCGAGAGGAGGATGAAATCTGGAATTTCTCTGCTGCAAAAACTGGGCTTTGAGGGCGAAGCATTGTCACACTTACTAGCAAGGCAGCCTGGCTTAATCGTCGTGTCAGAGGAAAAGGTTATGGAATCATTTAAACTTGCTGAGGATATCTGATGCAGGATAACCTTGCAAAACCCAGAATCTTTGCCAACACTATGCGTCTCAAATCAATTGCCCAATAAATCTTCAATTTCGGGCAATTACATACACTATCATTGCACACGGAAGCTCTTCAACCTATGGTTCAAAAACCAAACCCAACAATCTACTTTTTCAAACTTCAAATAGCATTAGAACCCAATCATACCCTCATAAAAACCTTCAGATGTAAGGTGTCTTCATGAAATTCTTTTCATGATGTTAACTATGCAAACTTCTCAATTTCAAATGTCGAATTTGATTAATTAAATCCAAAGGCATGTAATTACTACCCGCAACTTATTAACCCAAATGATGAGTATTTAAAGTAAACAATCTTGATTCAAGTATTCATGCGCCTTTGCTTTTCCACGTACTAAGTTAGATATTCACTAATCAACCCAGCACATACGGGATTATACATTCCCACATCTACCAGCATGCTAATTCACTTCTAATCGATTTTGATTAAAGTACAGTCAACCTTGTCAACATATATAAGAACGGTTCTGGTTTCAAAGTTGACCTTTAGCATTTATAATCACGCAACCATTTCAATGTAGTGATTTAACATTCAACCAATGCATCAACGGAAATAATATGTCCGGCCATTAACTTACCATTTGCTTCCTTGTCGACTTAATGTCTCTGCCTCTGCACGTGGTATTTCATCACATTCTCGCTCTTCCTCAATTCCATCCAAATGAATGCAACCTCGCCTTATTTGCGCCCTTGAGATTTCATTCCGGCGTTCATATAACTTTTTTCAATGCCTTCGCTTTACTTCAAGGTTTGAAACCTTAAATAAGTCATTCAACGATCTACTCCGGCGTTTATATTTTCACTGAGGTAATGCTGCTAAACTTCGTCAAAATGGACCTCTGCTGCATTTCAAACATATATATCAGTAAGACGTAAACAACAATTACTTATGTATCAATTTCACTAGAATTTGTCCCATCTTCAGCGCGGCAGTCCGCCCAATCTGTCTCCATTTTAATTCGATTACTCTAACTCCACAATTTCACTGCACCCACCTGGAAATCGACCTCCAAAATCTAAGATGCCAATACCAATTTTGAATTGAAATTCAATTCAATTCTGATCAAAACTCCCTTCTTCAACTTCGAACCCATATTCTTCAACGTCGCTTCATCTTCCTACTGTGGACTGACTGTTACAATCAACCCACTAATCTGACAATGCTCCACGCATATTTTTGTTTCCAATTCACCAGAGATTTAAGTTTTCTTTATTCTCATATCCGCTGGTAAGTATAACTATGCGGCTCCCGTTTAAGGGGAAATTTAATACTGTCTTGATTACTGATTTGTTGCAGTACTCCTGCCTTCGGCGCTTCCAACATTAACCTTCAGATTATTGGCTATGTGTCGATGTATTTATCAATTCTCATGAATAGCGTTCCATTTAAATTGTATGCGTTCTTTTCAACTATGCGTTCACCACTATTTGCATTATGGTTCTAACAATATCAAACATCAATTATTCAGATCGATTTCACAATGCTATACGAAATTTGATTCGTTCAATGCATAAATCGATTTTAACTGAAATCAATTTCCTCCTCCTATGCTTATTTCACAGAAATCTAAGCATTCTTTAAACATAATTTAACCAAGAATATATATATAATTCACACAGAAATTCCAAAACAAATTCTTCATCAATAAAACCAAATGAAATCAATTACAAAAATCCTCTGCATCCATGGCCAGATTTTCAATCAATGGCCCTTTTACAAAAGCCCGTAGGCTAGTAAACTTTCTGTCCAAACCTCACTCTCAATCACTCTATTCTATTCTACCTGCTCTATTTTCCTTTGAGGCCTACTAATTTATACAAATTTAATTGAACCAATTTTGGTTCTCATCCCTTTAATCACTCAACAAATCCCCAAATATCTCAACACCCCTAAAGTCTAGATCTTTATCCCTAAAACCTTGCAACTAAATCTATCTTAGGCTTCCTAATTATCTCTGGGTATCCCTACTCATCTAATTTCTCTCATGTTTTTCGAGTTGTTTGGAAACATTTACAAATTCTCACAAATAATTAATTAAAAATATAATTAATCACTCAAAATAGTATTAATATTTACATGAAATTAATAAATTCTCAAAAACATGAGACCCCTAGGTTCAATAAAATACAAGGTATTTTTCCGAGCTAATGCTCCTGCATCAGACTCCCAAGGTTGAAAATGATCATGATCTCCAGATCATGCGTTTTAAGTCCTTGTCTGCCTAGATCCCACACTTTGTTTTGCAACTTATCATCTATATCTGCTGTCGTATACTGCTTTTCTCCAAGTCTCCACATCTTATGTTGCCTTGCTCCACTCGTTGCACTTTCACAATCTGTCTTTGTCTTCATTTTTCCGCTATTGTTGTTTCTCTTCCTCTTTCCTGCTAATATCTTCCTCTGAGATACTTTCATCATGATTCTTCTTATTAATTCAATTTCTCGGTCCAATAAATCTTCAAGTTGCTGATTTCTCGCTGCCTGCTGAGCTAAGATGACTTGCTCAGTTCTTACTCGTTCAATTTTTACTGTCACTTGCTGACTTCTTGCTTGCTCCGTCTGTACTGCCACCCAATCATCCATGCCCTCTTGTCTTCTACAATGGAAAACTTCTTCTCTGCCTCCTCCTATCATAAACTTACTGGACTGGTACATTGTGTACTCTTTTATGCTATCTTCATCTCTCTGCATCTGCAATTCCCAATTCTAGAATTGATATTCCTCCTGCACTGAATCTTGATCATTCAGCATCATTTCAAGCAACATAATTTCTTCATCCCATGGATTAGAAATTTCCACAGAATTCTCGTCTTTCTCCTTCATTTGACTACTCAACTGAGTCAAATGTTCTTCAGCATCTGCATTAACACTTGCATTCACAAAACACTTGTTACAACAAAAATCATAAGGCCTCAGTGCCTTGTCCTCCTTTGCCAGCACTTCAGTATGCTACTCCGAATTTTCCATCTTCATCAGCACATCAGTATGCTGATTCTCTCTTCCCAAAGAATTCTCTGAAGAACTGTCAAGAATGTCAACCAGTTTTGTCTCCAGGATGTCTTTCTTCTCTCGTTCACTGTACTAAACTTTTTCTTCTGTCATCTCTCTATTATACTTTGAATTCGCCAACAAATATTCCAACAATGCAATTTTTCTGTGGCATTTCTAAAGCATAACATCATCATGTATCATCCCTGCATTCACACACAAGCTTTCAATTTGTATATCAAAATTTTCAACAGTATCAACTGTTACTTCCCCTATCAGTGCTTCAGATTGATTCTCTTCTTCAGCGTCCACAATAACTTCCTCTTGTAATGCAACAGCAAAAGCATCACTGCTTTCTTCTTCAAAGTACTTATCTCCTGAAAGATTCTTTTCCATGCTTGTGATAGATTCACAAGATTGCGCATCCTCCTCAGTAAAACCTGTAATCACATCACAATTCTCAGCTACAAAAATACACGAGTTCACATTATCCAGCTGATCTAGATCTGCCCAGTAACTCAAGAAATCATCAATGATCTCCTCCTCTGTTTCATCAATGGAAACCTCCACTTTCAACTCAGCTGCTCTAAGCTGTGTACACCCCAACTGTACATCCATCATCTGCTCAAGCTTCCTCAGCTCTTCTGTTAACTGCATGTTTATCTGTTGATCCCTCTTTACTTGTAGTCTCTGCCACTTCACTCTCTTTCTCATGGTCCAACCATGTCTTTGGTCTCTCACATTTTCCCGTAACAACTCCATCAATAACTCGAGATAAACTGTGATCTCAGCTTTCTCTTTCTCATACTCTTCATCAGTCAACTGCTGTCTTATGCCATTTTCCTTGGCATTTCCTTTCTCCCTCTTTCTACTGTGGCCTTTTTCTGAACCTCTGCTCTCTCCTTTATGACTTTTAGTAGTCATTTTCCTCGCCATGAGTTCCTTACCCATGAGTTGCATCAAGCCTCTGCAACAGTAAACTCTCCTGCTGCCACTTACCTCACCAATCCCTTCCTCCGGATCTGGTCTTTTGGTAATCACCGATCCTCTGCTGGAACGTTCCGAGCATTTCTCCACTGCTCCTTCAGGCTTCTCTCATCTGCAACTTCATTCAACCTCTGTTGAATCTTCAGGTTTTTGCCACTCTCTCTTAGAATCCATGTCGGACTCTTTCATTACTGCACTCCAGCTGTGATCTACTTCTTCCCGCTGAGATTTCTTCACTATGCCTGTAAATCAAATTATCCAAGCATAACCTTCAAACCAGAGATAAATAATACCTATCAGCTCACCTTTCAAGATCCTGTTGATCTCGCTTCACTTCTTCAACTGCACTTGCATATCTGTGCTCAATCTTCATTAGCTTCAAAATCAGATATTCATTCATCGCATGCAATTAACTCAATTTAATTTAAAAACTTAAACCTTCACACAGATCTATCCCAGCTCTGATACCAAAAATGATGCAGGATAACCCTGCAAAACCCAGAATCTTTGCTAACACTGTGCGTCTCAAATCAATTGCCCAATAAATATTCAATTCCGGGCAATTACATACACTATCATTGCACACGGAAGCTCTTCAACCTATGGTTCAAAAACCAAACCCAAAAATCTACTTTTTCAAACTTCAAATAGCATTAGAACCCAATCATACCCTCATAAAAACCTTCAGATGTAAGGTGTCTTCATGAAATTCTTTTCATGATGTTAACTATGCAAACTTCTCATGAATAGCGTTCCATTTAAATTCTCATGAATAGCGTTCCATTTAAATTTTATGCGTTCTTTTCAACTATGCGTTCACCACTATTTGCATTATGGTTCTAACAATATCAAACATCGATTATTCAGATCGATTTCAGAATACTATACGAAATTTGATTCGTTCAATGCATAAATCGATTTTAACTGAAATCGATTTCCTCCTCCTATGATTATTTCACAGAAATCTAAGCATTCTTTAAACAGAATTTAGCCAAGAATATATATACAATTCACACAGAAATTCCAAAACAAATTCTTCATCAATAAAACCGGGGCTTGAAAATAAATTGTAAAATCCTGCGTCATGGCCAGATTTTCAAATTGATGGCCCTTTTACAAAAACCCGTAGGTTTGCAGACTTGTTGTCCAAACTTTTTTCTCTATTCTTCTCTACCTAATCTATTTGCCTTTGAGGCCTATTAATTTATACAAATTTAATTGAACCAATTTTGGTTCTCATCCCTTTAATCACTCAACAAATCCCCAAATATCTCAACACCCCTAAAGTCTAGATCTTTATCCCTAAAACCTTGCAACTAAATCTATCTTAGGCTTCCTAATTATCTCTTAGATATCTCTCATCTAATTTCTCTCATGTTTTCCAGTTGTTTGGAAACATTTACAAATTATCACAAATAATTAATTAAAAATATAATTAATCACTCAAAATAATATTAATATTTACATGAAATTAATAAATTCTCAAAAACATGAGACCCCTAGGTTCAATAAAATACAAGGTATTTTTCCGAGCTAATGCTCCTGCATCAATATCGGGCTAAAGAAGGGATCAAAAAAATTTTCATTGGGCTTGCGTTCAACTTTGCTAATGGGAAAAGAAAACTTAGGTTGAAAACAATGATTTTTGAGCAGCTTAGGTTTCTCTGATAAACATATTTCAGAAATATTAAATGAAAAGGACAAATATTCTCGACCTTTCAGAAGACAAAATAAAGTGTAATTTGGATTTTCTGCTTAAAATTGTGGGGCTTCCATTGGCTGACCTTGTGACGTATACAGCTCTATTTGCATACAGCTTGGAGACAAGGTTGATTCCTCGCTATATAGTGCTGGAGGCATCGAAATCCATGCAATTTTAAACGTTGAAAAGAAGGATTTGTATTCCACTTATTTTTTGTCTGGCAGAAAAGCGTTTCTTGGAAGAATATGTTAATTCAAATGCAGCGTCCTCAGTTCTGCAGGATATTTACAGTGGAGAGAAATCTGGAAAGTTAGTCATTGTTAAGGAGACCACGAATGAACGTGTTTCAATGAAAATGATTCAGGATAGTTATGGGAGCTCGTCAACTGCTTCAATATGACTTTTTCTGTGCACTATTTTTCCTTCTAATGTTGTTTTCTTTTCCCAGGGGATCCCTAGTAAAGGAGTTTTGCATCGAAGTGATATACATGAATGCTTCAGTTTGTAATGGTTCTATGGCCTGCCTTGGACAAGAAGTCCCAAAAAGGTGCTTGGAACATGAAAGTCACGCAGCTGCCAAAACAGGAGTAATGTGACAGTATTGTTTCGTTTCATCTCCAGGTATCACGTGTTCCATTCCTGCTCTGCTTCTATTGTCTATTGCCTCTAAATGTGTAATGAGATTTGTTGTACCAGCACAAGAAAGATATATAACATTGATTTGTTGTTGGCACATCTTCTTTTCTCTACCCTTGAAGTACTTATATAGGCAACTTGCTATTTTACCTAACAGAGTTAAGGCTGCCTTTGAAGACACACTTTCCTTTTCACAAAAAACCTGATCTTTGAAGAAACAAACCAAGTTATCCACTTATTTCAATGAAGAACATTGAGAACAGGGATTTAATCGCTGTGTTAGATGAGTAGTCTAGTTGTAATTTACCATGCCTGCTTCAGTTGTTTGATGGGGCAGTTGATTGTCCGTATTGATATATGCCTTTGATATAGGACACTGCTCTTATTTCCTACTACTTTTTGGTAATTTTTGTCATTTCATGCTACTATTTTACTTAACAGAGCTGGGGCTGCCTTTGCGGACATGCCTTTTCAGCGAAGACCCAATCTATACAAAAATAACCAAGTTATCAACTCATTTCATTTAAAAGTATCTTGAACAGGGATTTTCTTCATAGTGTTAGATGAATACTTTGATTATAACCCCTTTACTAGCACTAGCACAACCACATTATATTTACTAATGTGGTTGATATACGCTGATAAGCATATATAAAATAGATTTACAACCACATTTACCAATGTGGTTGATATACGCCGATAGGCCTATATCCACTACCTTAATGGGAAGATGTACTGCCTAGAGAAAAACGTCCTGTAGATATTCAAACACAGACCTGGCTGTTGCGTGTGCTCTTTAGGTCTTCAAACCGCGTCTTTATCCTTTGAATACGAGATTAGGCTCTAAATATTCAATTTATAGGCCCAAAACCCTTAAATTTTTTTCTGCTACTTCACTTGGCCGTTGCTGTAATGGCCTCTCTGCACTTTTAGCGACAGTGGCCATGACTGTAGAGGCAGAGTGCAATCTCACTCTGTAAACCCTACACAATGAAATAAATAATCCAGGGCGGTGGCGGAAGAATTGCTGTGGAGGAACGGTGGATGCAATGGAATGTGATGGAGAAATGCAGTGAAACAATGGAAATGGTTGATATGCAATGAACTTTAATGTGAAAGTATTAAAGTTCAAATGTCGGGCGTAATGATATAATGTTTTAATATAAAACATTATAATTCGAGCCTTCGAATCGAAATACAAAGGAAACGCGAAAACATATGAAACAGGGCTTGACGTGGGACCCGGTCATGGGCGGGGGGCGATTAGCTTTGGACCGTTGATCTCAGGAGGAGATCAACGGCGGAGATTGAAAGGTGAAGCTAACAGAGGTTCCGATGAAGGAATCTGATGGAGGGTGCAATGCAGCGTAGACCGTCGATCTGGATCGAACGGACGGCCATGATTGCATCGACGGATCGCAATCGGGAGAGTCAGAAGCTGATACCTTTAAAAAGTTCCGATTGACGACGGCGCGATTGAGCGCCAGCCGTTGGATCGCGAAGGGAATCAACGGCGAAGATCAAATCGGCGGGAAGATAGATGGGGGAAAATAAGCGGAGCGGGAGGAATGAGGGTCGTTGGATCTGATCAAATGGACGGCTATGATTGAATCGGAGGATCGCAATTGGGCGGAGGCAGCGGGGGACACGGGAGAAATTCCGATTGTGATTGGAACGAAGTGCGCGATAACCGTCGAATTAGGGTGGCAGATCAACGGTTGGTAGGCAATCGAAGGGAGGCAAGGGGAGAAATGATGGGCGCGATGCGATTAGCATCAGACCATCGGATCTATATAGATCGACGACGGGTATTGCACCCACGCTCCATAGAACAACAAACAATCGCATCGGGGATTTCCGGATTAACAAAGAAATGCGCTCGTCGCGAGACCTCCGATTGTGATAAGCGCCTGCGGGCTTAGTGCCTGGTCTTGGCGCCCAGTCGCATGGAGGGGAAGTGGTTAAGGGGCTAGGCCCGTTACAAAGTAAAAAGTGGGTTTTTCAGCCAAAAAAGAGGATTTTTAGGCTAAAGAGGGAATCGGTAGAGGGAAAAAGGGTTTTTAAGCCAAAAAAGGGTATTTGAGGGGTTTAAAGGGGAGTTAAGATGAATTGGAAGGCTTAAAAGGGAATTTGGAGAAATTAGTAGAGAGGAAAAATAGTGTCGAAACAGAAGATTAGTGGGAATAAAATAAGGGAAATGAAGCCCTTTTTGGGCATTTTTCTTCACAGAAACAGAGAGGTTTTTTAACTGGAAATAGCAGTGGGATTCATCAAAGGACAAAGGGCATAAAGGGACTTCAAGGATGATGTGTTTTCAGCAGGAATGCGTTCCTTGAAAGCTCAGAGATAGTTTGACCCCCTGTTTGCTTGTCAAAAATTAATAGGGGGCTAACATGATCAATAGATGACATTGATCAATTATTCATATTACAAAGCTAAAGAACTAATAAACCCAAGGGTTTAATATTATAAAACAAAGGAATTAGTGAACCCAAGGGAATTGATTTAAATATTGATACGATTGTTGTCACAATGCGATGTTTGACCAACTATGACCATGGTTGGCCATGGGTGATTTTCATGTTGACACAATATTTTTCAGAATGTGACATTTGAACATGGATGACATTGATCGATTATTCTTATTATAAATCAAAAGAACTAATAAACCCAAGGGTTTAATATTATAAACCAAAGGAACTGTTGAACCCAAGGGAATTGATTTAAACATTGAGACAATTGCTGTAACAATGCGACGTTGGACCAACTATGACCATGGTTGGCCATGGGTGATTTTCATATTGAGACAAGATTTTTTAGAATCTGACATTTCATCATGGATGAAATTGATCGATTATTCATATTATAAACCAAAAGAACTAATAAACCCAAGGGTTTAATATTATAAACCAAAGGAATTGGTGAACCCAAGGGACAACCATTACCCAACAAACTATAAACCAAAAGGAATTGGTGAACCGAAGGGAATTGATTTAAAAATTGAGACAATTGTTGTCACAATGCGACGTTGGACCAAGTATGACCATGGTTGCCCATGGGTGATTTTCATATCGAGACAATGTTTGTCACAATGCATCATTTGATCATGGATGACATTGATCGATTATTCATATTATAAACCAAAAAAACTAATAAACCCAAGGGTTTAATATTATAAACCAAAGGAATTGGTGAACCCCAGGGAAAATCATTACCCAACAAATTATAAAGCAAAGGAATTGGTGAACCTAAGGGAATTGATTTAAACATTAAGACAATTGTTGTCACAATGTGACGTTGGACCAAGTATGACCATGGTTGCCCATGGGTGATTTTCATATCGAGACAATGTTTGTCAGAATGTGTCATTTGATCATGGATGACATTGATCGATTATTCATATTATAAACCAAAAAAACTAATAAACCCAAGGGTTTAATATTATAAACCAAAGGAATTGGTGAACCCCAGGGAAAATCATTACCCAAAAAATTATAAAGCAAAGGAATTGGTGAACCCAAGGGAATTCATTTAAACATTGAGACAATTGTTGTCACAATGCGGCGTTGGACCAAGTATGACCATGGTTGGCCATGGCTGATTTCATATTCAGACAATTTGATGATGGATGACATTGATCGATTATTCATATTATAAACCAAAAGAACTAATAAACCCCAGGGTTTAATATTATAAACCAAAGGAATTGGTAGAGCAGTATTAATAAAAAATTATAAGCATAAAGGAATTAGCCAGACGAAGATTTGTTCAGCTTATTGGAACCAAATTATTTGTCACAAATGCGATGTTGGACCACATGTAAACCATGGTTGGCCATGAGTAATTTTCATATCGAGACAATATTTGTCGGAGAATGTGACATTTGATCATGGATGACATTGATCAATTATTCATATTATAAAGTTGAAAGTAATAAACCTAAGGGTTTAATATTTATAAACCAAATGGTGTGAACCCGAGAGGTGATTTAAACATTGAGACAATTGTTGTCACAATGAATGTTGGACCAACTATGACCATGGTTGGCCATGGGTGATTTTCATATTGAGACAATATTTTTGAGAATGTGACATTTGATCATGGATGACATTGATCGATTATTCATATTATAAACCAAAAGAACTAATAAACCCAAGGGTTTAATATTATAAACCAAAGGAATTGGTGAACCCAAGGGAATTGATTTAAACATTGAGACAATTGTTGTCACAATGCGATGTTGCACCAACTATGACCATGGTTGGCCATGGCTGATTTTCATATCGAGACAATATTTGTTAGAATGTGACATTTGATCATGGATGACAATGATCGATTATTCATATTATAAACCAAAAAAACTAATAAACCCAAGGGTTTAATATTATAAACCAAAGGAATTGGTGAACCCAAGGGAATTGATTTAAACATTGAGACATTTTTTGTCACAATGCGATGTTGGACCAAATATGACCATGGTTGGCCATGGGTAATTTTCATATCGAGACAATATTTGTCAGAATGTGACATTTGATCATGGATGACATTGATCAATTATTCATATTATAAAGCTAAATAACTAATAAACCCAAGGGATTAATATTATAAACCAAAGGAATTAGTGAACCCAAGGGAATTGATTTAAACATTGATACAATTGTTGTCACAATGCGACGTTGGACCAACTATGACCATGGTTGGCCATGGGTGATTTTCATATAGAGACTATATTTTTCAGAATGTGACATTTCATCATGGATGAAATTTATTGATTATTCATATTATAAACCAAAAGAACTAATAAAACCAAGGGTTTAATATTATAAACCAATGGAATTGGTGAACCCAAGGGAATCGATTTAAACATTGAGACAATTGTTGTCACAATGCGACGTTGGACCAACTATGACCATGGTTGGCCATAGGTGATTTTCATATAGAGACAATATTTTTCAGAATGTGACATTTCATCATGGATGAAATTGATCGATTATTCATATTATAAACCAAAAGAACTAATAAACCCAAGGGTTTAATATTATAAACCAAAGGAATTGGTGAACCCAAGGGAATTGATTTAAACATTGAGAAAATTGTTGTCACAATGCGTTGTTGGACCAACTATGACCATGGTTGGCCATGGGTGATTTTCATATTGAGACAATATTTGTGAGAATGTGACATTTGATCATGGATGAGATTGATCGACTATTCATATTATAAACCAAAAGAACTAATAAACCCAAGGGTTTAATATTATAAACCAAAGGAATTGGTGAACCCAAGGGAATTGATTTAAACATTGAGACAATTGTTGTCACAATGCGACATTGGACCAACTATGACCATGGTTGGCCATGGGTGATTTTCATATAGAGACAATATTTTTCAGAATGTGACATTTGACGATGGATGAAATTGATCGATTATTCATATTATAAACCAAAAGAACTAATAAACCCAAGGGTTTAATATTATAAACCAAAGGAATTGGTGAACCCAAGGGAATTGATTTAAACATTGAGACAATTGTTGTCACAATGCGAAGTTCGACCAACTATGACCATGGTTGGCCATGGGTGATTTTCATGTTGACACAATATTTGTCAGAATGTGACATTTGAACATGGATGACATTGATCGATTATTCATATTATAAATCAAAAGAACTAATAAACCCAAGGGTTTAATATTATAAACCAAAGTAATTGCTGAACCCAAGGGAATTGATTTAAACATTGAGACAATTGTTGTAACAATGCGACGTTGGACCAACTATGACCATGGTTGGCCATGGGTGATTTTCATATTGAGACAAGATTTTTCAGAATGTGACATTTCATCATGGATGGCATTGATTGATTATTCATATTATAAACCAAAAGAACTAATAAACCCAAGGGTTTAATATTATAAAACCAAAGGAATTGGTGAACCCAAGGGACAACCATTAACCAACAAACTATAAACCAAAATGAATTGGTGAACCCAAGGGAATTGATTTAAACATTGAAACAATTGTTGTCACAATGCGACGTTGGACCAACTACGACCATGGTTGCCCATGGGTGATTTTCATATCAAGACAATGTTTGTCAGAATGTGTCATTTGATCATGGATGACATTGATCAATTATTCATATTATAAACCAAAAAAACTAATAAACCCAAGGGTTTAGTATTATAAACCAAAGGAATTGATGAACCCAAGGGACAACCATTACCCAACAAACTATAAACCAAAAGGAATTGGTGAACCCAAGGGAATTGATTTAAACATTAAGACAATTGTTGTCACAAAGCGATGTTGGACCAACTATGACCATGGTTGCCCATGGGTGATTTCCATATTGAGACAAGATTTTTCAAATTATAATCAACACAACATCAAAATTTCAATCATCTAAACCCCATTATCAACTAATCTAAAAAATTTCGTTATAAAAAAACATTTTATAGTTAAATGAATCCATGAACATAAAGTTATGCAATTTCTTATAATTTATTTATAGTTTTTTTTCATCTTTATTAATTAAAAACATTTTTATTTATTTAGGCAATAATTTTATAACTCTAATTCAAACCCTTAAAAATATTGTTGTCACAAAGCGACGTTGGACCAACTATGACCATGGTTGCCCATGGGTGATTTCCATATTGAGACAAGATTTTTCAAATTATAATCAACATAACATCAAAATTTCAATAATCTAAACTCCATTATCAACTAATCTAAAAAATTTCATTATAAAAAAACATTTTATAGTTAAATGAATCCATGAACATAAAGTTATGCAATTTCTTATAATTTATTTATAGTTTTTTTTCATCTTTATTAATTAGAAACATTTTTATTTATTTAGGCAATAATTTTATAACTCTAATTCAAACCCTTAAAAATATTTATATTTTAATATTTTATGATTTCTTAAACATATGTTTCCTTGGCATGTTTTAACTCATAGTAAATTAACTTTTCAATAAGGTATGCTTTGTAATTAAATGCTATTGGGAGAAATACGAAGGATGGCCTTAAATAAACATTATATCCGTATTAAATTTAATTGATCAAATTTCTTGAATGACTAGGACAAATTTATATGGTCGTTGGATTGCGAGTTTAATTAATCAAGCCCACTCATCTCTTAAGTTAAAATATCCATAATTATATGATAATCTCTATTAGTTTAGTAGGCTTATTACAACCTAAGTTTAAAATTAAGTGAGGTGAGAATGAATTGATAGCGGTTGAATTATATTTACTATATCCCGCCCCTTTGGTTGAAAAATAACCTTAATATTGTGTTAATTGCCATTAATTAGTTAAACCCGCAACTAATTAAGAACCCTGATTCCCCGCCGCATTAAAAAATGATTAATTAACCCTCATAGTTAATTAACAACTTACCCCACCAATCGAATTGCCCCCGATATGATTAAATCGTGTTTAATTGTATTGGGCCCACCCTTGCTATTTCCCTATCATCTCACCTTCCCCACAGCCATTTGATCAACCCCTTCACATCCAACGGATATCGTCCATATCGCATCGCCCCCATGTCTGAACAATAACGCGCGATCGCTAAGCGATTTTCCAAACAGTGTCTCGCCACGTGTCGCGAAGGGTATGGAATCGCTGGCTTTCACTTGAAAACAGCCCGTCCCCAAAAGCAGTGCGATGTATACCGCTTACCACCCTTCGCATTCAAAAAAAAAAGCCTTTCCTACATACGTCATCCGCCCGAAAAATAAAACCCTGCCAACTTTCGACTTTGCGAATAAAACAAATATACGCGCATCATTTTCATTATCCCGTGCATGGACCAGTGTTCCCATGAAAAAAACTGCAAAGGCATCTATCGAAGATTGTCAACCGCCGCGTTGCTGAGAAAATTGCAGAAGAAAAATCCAGAACCCATCAGCAGTTGCCCACACCTCTTTTCATCACTATTCACTTCCCGGAAGTAGGTATTTACCCAGTTCCCGTCGAACCCTGCAAGTCTTGGTTTTTATTTAATTCCACAAGAAAAGACTAAAACATTGTACAATTTGGTCTTTATTTCACTCCTAATTTCCCATACCTGTAATTGTGCCCATTTTTCCATCAAAAACCCTAATTCCTTTCTGAATCTACAAGAACCAGAAATGGAAACCCCTGTGGCTTTGAATGTTGCACCTCTGAATGCCCCCCATAAAGATTTAGACTATCTGCCTCTAGCAAATAGGGATTTCCAGATAAAAGACCTCATTCTTAGTGAAAATCCTCTCAGAACCTTTTGCCAATGTAGAGATAATTTCTTGAACGGCTCTGATATTTTGGGACTGTGGGAATCCAATCTTCCAATGTATTTTTTACCTTCAGTCCTTGTTTTTCCCGAAATAATTTATCACTGCCATGCCAATTACGATCCCAATCAACGAGCATTCATGTCCCCAAGTCAAACTGTTCTTTTCCCAATAACTGCTCAATCCATAAATCAAATGTTACAGTTCCATCTCGGTCAAGCCCTGACTCCCATTTGCATGGGAGATTTACTTGAAAAATCCACAAATTTATCCCAAGAAGAGCTGAATTGCCTTTGTCAGACTTTCATGCTACCAGAACATCAACCCAGAGGCCCACCTCCTTATGGATATACCTTTTTTACAGATATGGGCAGACTCATATTGAATATGATATCTTCTGTAATGGGTTTCAACACTAGTGAATACGTTGATAAGTTAACCCTAGTGTTGTTGTCAATTTTTACTCCTGGACAGCCCCCTCCTGTCAAATATTATTTTGCTTCCTTTATTTCTCATAAAATTCATGAGATTGGAAAATGAAAAAGTTTTCGAATATTCCACTTTTATATACCATAGCATGCTCTATTATCAATCAGAGAGTTTCCCCTTCCATGCCATGAAACTTGATGCCAAAGGAAATCCAAGGTCTGTAATTTTTTGGTCTTCAATCTTCCCTAATTCCTCTGAGTCTCCTTATTCTTACAATGAGTTCATTGATCTATTTGTACACCCTGCAACTACCTTATTAACATGAGTTTCTCCTTCTAGGGTCAATAATGATATGAAGAAAATTCTCCAACTCTCAAAGCAATACAGAATAGGTGATTGGTACCTATACATGAAACATACAGAAATTAGAATATATGGGTGTGAGCTGTGTCCTTTCAAGCTACCAAAATATGTTCCAATGAGGCTTTTTGCCTTAGAATATTTCAGACAAACGATAAATTCAGACATAGTACATTTTTTCAATGCAAAGAAAAAGGCTCAGCTCAGAATTAAGAGTCAATTAGGTCCTTTTGTCTGTAACTCTAGGGATGCAAGAAAAGAAGCTGAAAGAATTCTAGAAGACTATCTCAAATTGCAAAAAAATTTCCAGTGGGTACCTTATGACCCAAACAGCTTTATATGTGATGGGAGAGTGAAAAAAAAATTGTCATCATACCTTCACCATAGAATTCCAGAGATTGAACAATTTGCAAACATGGATGAATGGATGGAAGGAACCTTAGTAGAACAAGATAGTGAATAGGTCAGTGTTGAAAATGTTGTGAAGGATCTTGAGAAAATACTTGACCCTAGTTAGTTTATTTATGAAGAAGCGGTAAATACCTGGGTCAAAGTGCATCATCAAACAAGCTAGCAATTAAAATAATATATGAAATTACATGTATATTTATCTAAAATAAAATGAATAATTAAATGTCAGTCATTGTGACTTTGGACAGAGCGACTTTCATATGTTAAAAACAAATGCACTAACACAATGCAAGTGAGATAAATGATTGCGCAACAGTTAGTTTATTTATGAAGAAGTGGTAAATACCTGGGTCAGAGTGCATCACAAACAAGCTAGCAATCTGGTTACAGATATAACATAACAAAATGCTCGCTACATTCGAAATGAAACCAAACACTAATGAAAACAATGACGCAAAAAATATTTCATAAAGATATAATTATCTGTGCATATCGCAAAATAAAGATGCTAGCAATCTGGTTACAGACATAACATAACAAAATGCTCGCTACGTTTTTATAATCACACTCTCATGTGCCATTTCATTTAAAAACATAACTCCAATCGCGAATCTCGTTAACTATCAAATATTTTTATAACTATATTTTTATAAACTACAGTCTGCGTGAATAAAAAACAGCGCATGTGTATTCGAAAGCTTACCGTCCACAGCGTGCGTTCTACAGCCGTGAAGCTTCTCAGAAGGATTTCTTACTTCGATCCAACCAGCCACAGTCCCGCTTCTCTGCGTCCAAATGCGTCGGCTGCTCTCAACCAGGTGCTAATGAAAACAACGACGCAAGAAATATTTCATAAAGATATAATTATCTGTGCATATCGCAAAATAAAGATGCTAGCAATCTGGTTACAGACATAACATAACAAAATTCTCGCTACATTTTTATAATCACACTCTCATGTGTTGTTTCATTTAAAAACATAACTCCAATCGCGAATCTCGTTAACTATCAAATATTTTTATAGCTATATTTTTATAAACTACAGTCTGCGTGAATAAAAAACAGTGCATGTGTATTCGAAAGCTTACCGTCCACAGCGTGCGTTCTACATCCGTGAAGCTTCTCAGAAGGATTTCTTACTTCGATCCAACCAGCCATAGTCCCACTTCTCTGCGTCCAAATGCATCGGCTGCTCTAAACCAGGTGGCCTTATGGTCTGAAAGAAATTGAGCGTTACGATGCCAACCATCACAGCAGATAGGCGGATCAACTCCGTGGAACCACTCTATTGAAACGTTTGGGCGACGCTCTGGTTCACCTTCCCGTAACGGTTCCCGCTTGTGTGATAGCTCTGTAGATTTCGTTGCGCGTGGCACCGGATGAAGATAATGGCCATCAAAGAATTCGTTGCATGTGGCACACTGCTTCCGTTGGAAGATGGATGGACATAGATATTTCTTGTTGTTTGCAAAGATGGCCGCCTCCATACAAATCCCATGATTAAACCTGAAACGTTAAGCTAACCACATGCCATGCGGCTTCGACGATAGAACTTTCTCGCCCGAAACGTGTCCTTATTTCGTTCTAATCCCTCATACTCTCATACATGGAGATAAATAAGAGGAACAGTAATTTTTTAATCATCATTTGGTCAAAAATTAATTTAAGCAGGGTTTAAACACTTGATTTAGACATGCAAGGAGGTTATCGCTTTCAATTTCATTCATTGATTGAGTGGCGATGACAAGAATATACTGGCATATTTCAATCTAGACCACCGGATGAAAAAGATTAATTAGCATAATCACAAAAGAGTCGATTTCCGATAGGGGGATATGCCTATCGGCGTAACTAGGGATACTCTGGTAAGCTTAATTGCATGGATGATGAATTTTCAAGATTTTCCTTCTGCTTAAATTTTCATTGAAACCAATTTGACCAACAGTCATCTTGAATGAAATCATATAAAGACCGAAATCATATAAAAAGTTAATGGTTGCATCTATACTATGCCCATGTTGCTTTTCACTACAAGATTTGCTTCTAGGATGGTTGATGGGTTGCCTCTTGTTTAAAAGTTAGAAGTTTTCCACTTATAGTTAAAGAAGTGTATAAATCAAAACCTTGTTGGTATCAAAGCGCTTGAACAATAAATATAAATATAAATACCAGATAATTAAATAATGACCATTGAGAAAAACATGCCACATAAAACGTGGTAAAACTTTGATAGCGTATCAAGGAAATATTTATTAGAGAGCTTGAACAATAAATATAAGTAGTAGAGAATTAATGACCATTGGGAATAACACATTTGATAGTGTATCAAAGGAAATATTTACGGGACAAGGTAAAGTATTTTATTATCCAAGATGAATAATTATAATTAGGCTTACAATCTCCTCAATCTTTCAGGTTTGATAGATATATTGAAGTACACATCATTATGTATGTTACATAAATTGTGACTGGTTTTGTAAATCAATACCGCTAAATATATTACCAAATATTTACTTCAGCAAATTTTGGTTTTTACATTTTCTTTTAATTTGTTGGTCTCACATTCTAACAATTTCCACTTTGACTATTGTTTACTTGATACCTTTCTCAAGCTCTTTCATCAAGCCAAGATAAGCCAAACACCATCATAGTTTCTCTAACAACACTGGCTCATGTTTGCATAGTTTTCTTGAGTGTGGACCTTTTTAAGATCTACTCCACCCATAACTTGTCTTACAAAATCGTACTTAATATCAATATGCTTAGTGTCATTATGATAAACCGGATTTGTAGCCAAATGAATAGCACTTTGAATATCACATAATACAATTACATTGTTTTGCATTATTCCAAGCTCACCCAGAAGACCCTTCAACCAAATTGCCTCTTTGTAGGCATGTGAGACGATATATTATGTCTCAATAGTGGTAAAGCAACTATTTCTTGAAGCTTTTACATCCAACTAATAGATCCTCTTGCAAGAGTAAAGACATAATTTGAAGTAGACTTCCTCTTGTCCAAATCAACTACAAAATATGAATCAACATAATCACAGATAAAATCACTACAACCGTTAAAAGGGGATGCAATAATCGCTTGTGCTTCTAAGATACTGAAGCACTTATTTCATTGCATTTCAATGTTCTCTTCCTGGATTTTCCACGTACATATTGACAACACCCACTACATGTGAAATATCTAGGTTAGTACATGCCATTACATACATCAAACTTCCTATTGTATTAGCATATGGTACACAAAACATATAATCCTTTTCTTTCTCACTACTTGTACATAAACATGAAGAAAACTTAATGAGAAGCTAAAGGGTTATTTATAGGTTTCACATTATTCATTTCAAATTTCACAAGTATTTTCTCAACATATGTTTGTTGTGAAAACCAAAGCTTACCAGTTTTCTTGTCTCTATGTATTTCTATGTCCAAAATTTGTTTTGTTGCTCCTAGATCCTTCATATCAAAGGTCCTAGCCATATGAGCCTTCAACCAATTAATCTTGTCTATGCTTTTGCTTGCAACAAACATATAACACCAAATTTTGAACTAAACACGTTATTCATAGTCACTTTTAGTATAATTTTGTCTCATCATGAAGGATTCAAGCTTCTCGTACCATTGCATGGGTGACTTCTTCAAGTTGTACAATGATTTCTTAGTGTGAAAATGAACCTTCTTTTCTGATGTTGAACAAAACTTTCTAGCTATTCCATGTATATCTCCTTATCCAAGCCTCTATGTAAAAATGTTGTTTTAACATCTAATTTCTCTAACACCAAATCAAGCAAAACAAATAGTGCCAACACAATAGGAACATATATGAGATTAACAACCCATGAAAATAATTCATGGAATTCAATACCTTCCATCTGAGATTATCCCTTTGCAACCCATTTGGCTTTATATATTTTAACATTACCTTTAATGCCCTTCTTCAATTTGTAGGCCCACTTACACCCAACAATCTTTCTATCTTTAAAAAATTCTATCAGGTCCCAAATTTTGTTTTTCTTCAAGGCATCCATCTATTTTATTTTTTATTTTCCATATTCCATATTGCATTATCAATATCTTCTATTGCTAATTAATAACAAGAAGATCCCCCATCCTCAATAATCAAAGCAATAGATGGAATATAGCTAGTATACCTTTTAGGAAAATTTCTCTATTATGGAGGTCTTCTTGGTATTAGTTGTGGAATTTTCAAATTTCCCTGAATATCTTTAGCATTTATGGATTCTTTATCATTAGAAGCTTTTTCTTGCTTCCTTGTATCTATAGATTGTTGGGTCTTTACCCAAATTTGTTGATGTAGTGGTACATGTTCATGTTTTAAATCAACTCCTACACAGTTTGATTTTGAGAGAGGATTCATCAAATATTACACCTCTGCTAATGATGATTTTCTAGACAGCAAAATCCCACATTCTATGCCCCTAGGCACATCATCATAATCAACAAGGACATATTTCTTTGATTTAGGGTCTAACTTAGAACATTGATTTTTAGGAGTAAGGCCATAAGTTTCACATAAAAAAAAATTATATTTGAATTATCGTAAGGATGATATATATATTTTAAATTTATTTATTTATTTTATTTTATGTTTTCTGATGAAAGATGATATATTTTTTTAAATTTATTTATTTATTTTATTTTATGTTTTCTGATGAAAGATGATATATTTTTTTAAATTTATTTATTTATTTTATTTTATTTTTTCTGATGAAATATCCATGTAGATCCACCCGAAGGGATCACTTCTCGTCAGCTTATTAGCAGAGCCTAACCTTGAGAGCGTTGAGGAGAATTGACCCCATGACTTCCCATTAGCGAGGTAATTTGAGCAACAACAATATAACCAATTGAGCTAACCCTTGAGGCTTGATTGCAAGGATGATATGTCCATACCTCTTCAAGAATTTTACAATCTATTGCAAGTAATGGTGATCACTTTACAAGATGACTAGTAGTGATTTCTTTCAGCCACAACTCTTGTTTCAAATTGGCATTGTTGAGCATGCTCCTTGCTCTTTCTAGAAGAGTCTTGTTCATGCATTTAATCATGCCATATTGCTAGGGAGTATATACAGTGATTTTTGTGTCTTTTGGTCCTAGCCTCTTTGCAATATTTTTCAAATTCTAAAACCATGAACTCGCCTTTCTTATTCGTTCTTAAACATTTGAGTGTTCTACAATTTATTTTCTACCATAACTCTAAAATTTGTAAATGTATTAAACACGTCACCTTTTGTTTTAAAGATATAGACCCACACTTTTCTATAGAAATCATCTATAAATGTTACAAAATAGACAATCCCCAAAAAAAATTGTAGGGTATGGCCCCCAAACTGGAATGGATATAATCAAGAATACCTTTACTAATATGACTATCCACTCTAAAAAAAAAAAAATCTACATTGCTTTCTAAATATATATTGTTAACATAAATTCAAATTTAGAGATTTTAAATTTGAAAATAATTTGTGGTTTATCAATGCCTATAGCCCTTTCTCGCTCATCCATTCACCTCTTCAAATACCATCGTCGCTTCATTGATTTGAGTGTTTCCATCCAATGTGTAAAACCTTCATAACCACTAAAGCACCCTTGGACACCTTTAGTGCTCCACCTTGACACGTAAACTTGTAACCTCTAGAATCGAAAATTCCCAAAAAATTTAATTCTTCTTTAGTTTAGGCACATGTCTAGTCTTTATTAGTGTCCTTATAATAACGCCAAACATTTTAATTAGTTATTGTCCCATTCTAACAAAGCCCACTTGATGGAAGGGCTCCAACATTGATCACCATTGAGTGGAATCATATGCAAATATAAGGCTTAATGGTGATCCTAAACCGCTTGACTTTGTGTATGACCCAATGTCATTCCTTGATAGCAATGGTGTTGTGCCAAGGCCTCCCAATGCAAATGAGGGCTAGGAAAAAAAATGATGTGGAAGATTTGTTGTACTGTCTCTAACAAAGGTTGCAGAAAAATCATCGTGAAAAAGAAAGTTGTATTTCAACTTTCTTGTTCTCCAAATAATTTGGGGAGAAAATGTCTTTCTTTTCAAATCTCAAGGATAAAAGAGTGTTGGGAAATAATGAAAATTCAAAGAGTTTATCCAAGAGGGAACGCCCCTCACTATTGAATGACTTTGGGAATTCAAATAAATTGAGATCATGCAATTCTATTGGACATGAGTTTGAGGAATTAAGATTGAGAAAAACAATATATTAATTTAACTATAATATTAAACAATGTATTGAGAAGATGATAGTGCATCTATTAAGCTATTTCTGAGAAGGTATTAAGCTAAAGTAAATAACTATATATGGCTAATCACATGACATGAAGACATGAAAATACAAGTGTGTGCTATAAGACACATGACCTCAAAAATAGAACAAAGAAGGCATGATTTGTTTTTTTCACATAGTGAGAATACAATATACACACAAATTACATATACAAAAATGAAATATAAACATAAAAAAAAAATTAAATGAAACATCGAAGAATTACTTAGAATCATTTTCAATCTTGATTTTACCATTTGCTTACATAATAAAAAATAACAATAAAAATATGAAAATAACAATGGATTATGTTTTTTGAAAGTGGTGTAACAAGTGTCAAAAGTGATGAGAATCAAAATGAAGAAAGAGGCAGCGGAGGGCCATAAAGGCAGAGGTGGTCGTAATGAATCCGGTAAAGGGAAAAGGAAGGCAACAACTTCCACAAGTCGACCACCGAGGAAGAGAGGAAGGAAAACAAGAGTGGAGAACATGCAAAATTTGTTGCATGCTTACAATGAAAGTTCACCAACAATGGTGAAGGCTGAGATTTCTAAATGGGAAATGGAGCTGAAGGAGAAGGCAGCAAGGGAACAAATACAAGCAGAAGAATGGGAACCATTGGTAGTAGACTTAGGTGACGACATAATAAGGGTGAAGGCATAATAAGGCATAATAATGTTGGGAAAATTTCTAACAACATTGTTTAAATTTTAAACCAACCCATAGTCTTTATTCACTTAATTATCAAACATTTAAATTTTGTTTTTATATACATTGGTTTCCCATTTCATTATTATTATTAATATGCCTAATTTAATTTGGTGGTTAAATAGAATCTCTTTACATATTTTAGTGAGTTTCTCTCACTTAAAAGTCCAATAAACATTTTTTGATTATTATATTTTAAAAAAAAAGACTAACTGCCTAATTTATTTTATTTTGAATACTCTTTATAATATTGATTACATAATAAATTCAAACCTTAAATATTCCATAATGCTAACCCCACTTAGAAAATTGAACTGTAGAGGGAACTGTAGAGGTAACCCTAGCCAGGTGGAATTACAACATTAGTTAAATATGTGGTAGTTGGTCAATTTAGTTGACCAAGTGTCTACTTAAATAACACTAGAAAGATTTTCTTAAAAATTCGAAGTCATTTTACTCTTAATTATAGATAAGGCAATTATTAAAATTTTTATTTGTAGCTATCATAGATTAGATTTATTTTACTTTAAAAACATGGTATTACACACAATTTAAATATTTGGAAATATAATTAAATTCGGGCCCTTGTTTGTATGAATCGGGCTTGAATTAATCCCCAAACTTAGGAGCTATAAAATTTGATGTTGTGCGTAAAATTGTTGGTAGTTCATTTTCTTGGGAGTTGAAAAGTTCTAACAACATTGTTTAAATTTTAAACCAATCCATAGTCTTGATTCACTTAATTATCAAACATTTAAATTTTGTTTTTATATACATTAGTTTCCCATTTTATTATTATTATTCATATGCCTAATTTTGTTTGGTGGTTAAATACAGTCTCTTTACATAGTTTAGTGAGTTTCTCTCACTTAAAAGTTCAATAAACATTTAAAAAAAAAAGAAAAAAACTGCCTAATTTATTTTGTTTTGAATACTCTTTATAATATTGGTTACATAATAAATTCAAACCTTAAATATTCCATAATGCTAACTCAGCTTAGAAAATCAAACTGTAGAGGGAATAGTAGAGGTAACCCTAGCCAGGTGGAATTACAACACTAGTTAAATATGTGGTAGTTGGTATTGACGAAGTGTCTACTTAAATAACGCTAGAAGGCTTCTCTTAGAAATTCGAAGTCATTTTACTGTTAATTATAGATAAGGCAATTATTAAAATTTTATTTGGAGCTATCATAGATTAGATTTATTTTACTTTAAAAACATGGCATTACACACAATTTAGATATTTGGAAATATAAATTAAATTCATGATGTTATAAACCTTGTGACACATACAAGAAGTATGTCTATTTGATTAAGTATATTATATCCTCTTCACGTTGGGTAGTTATAAGTATAAAGACCTAGTGACAACCATTATGATGTTACATCTCTAATTTGCACGAAGTGCCAAAACGTTTGAGAGTTTTGGGTACATAGTTACATCTGTGACAATTTGAAAATTCAATTCATACCTTAGATTAAATAATAATAACAGATAGAAAGAAACCTCGACCTTATATGAAATTGTGAGAAAAGATAAAACAAATCCAAAAGTGTCAATAATCCATTCCATAACCACATTTAGGACTAGAAAATCTAAGCTAGTATGACAAAGTGATACTATAGTCTATCTAGATTCTAGACCCAAGCATTTTGCTAAGAATTATTATACATCAGAATAGAACACCATGCATTAGGACAAGGAGGTAGTGATACCACTCTCCTTGACCTCAATACCAGTAAGACCTGCCTACAAGTCAATGTGAGCTTGAATTTACGAAATTATATTTATTAAATCTAATAGTTGAGACCCATTTCGATTTATAAATAAAAGAGTATTGGCATTTATACAACGTATGCATATGATAGCTACATATACATACATCGCATACACCGCACTAGTATACATACCTGCTAGTATTGAGAATAGCTAAGTAGGTTAATAAGTCAATTATGAAAATAGATCCCTAACTACCTTGATATACTAAATATATCGAGTGAGACTTTTAATAAATAACGAGGTAATATCTGAGTTAGGGTAACGAATTGAATATCATAATGCATTTCTATTTCGTCGAGATATAATGAAATATCAAGCTAGGTACTTAACATATATACCACTTTTATATAGATACGCATGGTAAAGCACCGATAATATATATATATATATATATATATATATATATATATATACCCCGGATGCGGGTGTTTCAATGGCAAGTTAATGGGATGGGACGGAGGGGCGGCAAGCCCTGCCGACACCTGCCCAATAGGTACGCGGAGTTAAATGGACAGTTGCGCAACGGCATGTCTCATTTACACTCCCCTCCTTCCAACGCTATGGGCTCTACAATCTACAGCACTCGCGCGCCTTCAAATACGATGAACCATGCCTCCGCATGCTTCGGCAGGATTTTCACTATGGATGCAGTTAAGAAGACTGATATGTTTGGTTTGGGAAGGACGGACTTGGCGCATGTTAAGGCCTTTCTCATGGCGGGTGGTTACCATCAGCAACAGATTAAATTTCGCCCGGTCTTGGCTTTCCCACAGAATTGTTTTGGCGTCGTTGGTTGCTATGTGCATAGTCGGGAGAGAGTCTATCTGTGTCTGTTGCATTCTATGCAGAGGGAGGCTTATCCTCCTAGGCGATTTACGCTGCTGCTGCGACCTCGTCCGAGTTTGGGCCACCCTGTGCTGGCTTTCACGTTTGTTGACGCATTATAGACCCTGCTCCTTCACACTATGTCGAGGATTCGACACCGTATGCGGAGCAGGAGAGGCAGCTCTCGGAGCCATCCCTCTCGTAATCCTTCTAGCCCATCTTCGGAATCTTCTCCCTTTGGAGATGGCTCCAGCAACTACCCCAGAACCCGAAGCGGTCAGGGGCGCTCTAAGGATTTCCGCTTGTTCTGGGGCCCCCATTCGCATCGCCCTCCTGCCTCCTCTGCTCATACGACTGGTACTGCTCGGTTCACCTTCAACAGCACCCTCAATCGCCCGCGGATTACAGCCATTCTCTCGGTGGTTTTTCTTGAAGACAGCTTCCCTGAGGAGTCCAGCGTGCAGCCGGTCGTTCCTGTGGAGAATGTTGCTGCTCCTGACACCCAGTTCTCGCAATTCAATCTGGGCAGTGGCAGTATCCCGTCGCAGCCTCCGTCTTGCCCTGTAGATTTTGTTCCGGATGAAGACATGCTCTCTGCTGAACCTGGTCCCCCGGCTTCTCACGCAGAACTTGCTCCTGAAATGCACGCCACCGGTTGGTGCAGGATTGTGGAGGAGACTCCGGAAGACTAATGGGTTCGTTGCTTGGTCTTTTTCTCTGTTTGTGTCACCCAACTTCTTGGGTTTTTTCTGTTCTGGTAGCTATGAAGATTTCTGGCCCCTTTTTGTCTCTTCTGGGTCAACGCATCTTTTGGAGAAATCCTGCTCTGCACCCCTGCGTGGGTTTCGACAGTCTACTTCTCTGTTTTTTCCTGAATTTTTTGCCTTCAAGGCAGTAGTCACTGACTTCGGTCTCGATGTAACACTATCAGCTTGTTAATAGATCAGTATTACTTAGAAAAAAATATATATATATATATATATATATATAAGAGAATAAATAAAGTAATAATATAATTTGATTAAAATTATAAAGTTAATTTAATTAATTTAAAAACAAAATATAAAATTAATCTTAAAGTAATTAAACAAAATAATATGGCAACATAGCATTGTTCGAGGAATTTAAATAAACCTTAAGGATAACAATGTGAATTAGGAAAGGGAAACTTATCGTTAGTATGAATGGTTGAAGCTATATAAAATGATTCATGGTGATTATTTAAGGATATATAAAGATTATTTGGCTGGCCTTGCTCCAAAGAGTCAACTCTTGAAGGGAGGAAGAATTGTAATGAAAGCATGACTATGGATATTATGACAAGGTCGTTAGATGTAAATTAAGATACAACCACATAAAATGAAAACCTAGTTTGAAGTAAAATGATGGATGAAAGAAGCCACTAACTATTCAAGAAATGTTTGGAGGAATTATAAGGAGTCAAATTAAGAGTACAAGTTTAGTTCACTAAAAGTACACATCAAACAAAAACAAAATGGATGAAACATATGTTAAGATGATAAGAAATCACTCTGTAAGGTAGTAAACACACTATTAGAATAGGATCTCCAAGGAGTACAAAGAGACATGGGAAAATTTTTAAGTCTGATCTCCAATGTTACCATAATATAATCGATATAGTTACCTAGGGAGGACAGGAAAATAAAGGAATTACAAACTTCTAATGATGATAATGAGTGTTAGTTGTCATATCCTTGATCAACGTAGAATAATAAGATCAACAAAAATAGCACCAGAGGTGAGTGAGTGGAAGTTTCACAAGCAATATAAAAGTCAATAACATTAGATTAAAGAGTGAATCCATAATAAAATGGATCAATTGGAGGATAATTTATGTGCATGGAAACATCTATAATAGTGTCTCCCTCTAATGGGAGAGTCGCATTATATAATTGTATTTAGGTGACTAACTATATGCATGGATTACAGACATCATGGAGTATGATTGGGAAATTCTATTTCGTGATGCCTTAAAACATGAAATGATAAGTAAATTACATTTGATATTCACTTTATTGAATTATTTATAGGGTCTTACCCAAGTTGGGGAATAGTAACAACATTTCCAAGTGTAATAATTTTATGCATTAAGAGAAAAAGAAAGAAAACTACGATTACTAGAGTTGAGTAAACAAAGTCAATTAAAAAAAAAAAATCGAGTAGACATGGAATATTAGGAATATCTGGTATGAAGAAGTGAAGGGATGTTTTCTATCAAGAAGAATTTTCTTAAGGATACTAGCAACATGATTGGTAAGGGTCAAAGCAATGACCTATATGGAGTTGTGAAAACTCTTAATTTGTTAAGAATAACAAGTGATAAACTAGGAAAATGTTTAAAAATAAATATTAAAGATAATCAAGCCAAATAAAAGAAAAGGAGATATATTTGGTGATAAGATAAGGCTTAAGGACTAATGAGAAAAAGATTAAATGTGAAGCATAAAAGTTGGTATGCCATTAGTGGGTTATGTGATTGGATGAAATAAGTCAATGTAAAAAAAATAAAAATGAAAAGACTATGATCATTACAATATCTAAAAACGCTATGGTCATATGCTAGTTTTAAACTTAGGTTACTAATTGATATTGAAACCTTGAAATTAACGCTTCAAGTGACCAAAACAAATGCCTCCACATATGTAAGTCACACCTTGGATAATATGAAAGGCGCCTTCAATTGAGAAGTATGCATAAACATTTGTAAAATCCAACATTAATTTTCTAACACCTTGGTCTATTCGGGAAAATTGAAAAGAACCTTGCTTGAACAAAGTAGACCAAGTATAATGCAAAATGAATAATGCATTTTCAAGAAGTAACAAATTCCTTCAATGAAAATAACCTCCCACTAAGGGATCTTTAGAGTATTCAATTAACTCTTCCTCATCTCCAGCATAACCCTAATGATTAGCCCTGCAAAACCTTACTCCATGGCTTCTAGATTTAGGCTGGAGATGAGCTGGAATAACATGATAAAGAAGTTAATATTATTATTATCTCTTTGGATCTAGATTACAAATCAAAGATAATTAGACTTAAAAGACAAATAAATAACAAGAATTAAAAGGTTGATTGGATCCATATGTAGTTTTGTGTTTTAAAGTTCCTAATCAACATGTATAAAGAAATTAGATCATGCTTCAACTAAGCATTAAGTGTTTTGCGTGTTTGTTTCAATTCATTTTGTTTCTATATATGCAATCATAAAGATTGCAGCATCCCTCCATTTAGATTTAGAGTCTCAACATGTGACTTTTATAAGATTAATCGATTAATATAGTATAGAAAATAGTACCTATACCCTTCTTTGTATATCCGTGTTCGATTATTCTATGTGACATTTATAATTGTGGGTTATATTTATAAGCATTTAAAAACTTATTTTGTATAACCTTACCTTATTTTGGATGGATACTTAAGACTGTCATTTTGTACTATTACATGTAAAAATATATTATTTGCTTAAACATTGATGGTACATGGATACCAATATGAAGAAAGTTTTGCTTAAACATTGTTGGTATATGGATACTGATATAAATTATGAATTATGTTATGGATATAGATTTTATAATTTTATCTATCAACATAGATGATGAGATAGAAATAAAAGAATGATTACACTTGACTATTTAAGGGGAAAATGAATTTACAGACCTATTAGATAAACATAACCAAGTATGTTATATGAACTCAAAGATCAATATCGTAGATAGCAACATATTTGGAATGTATAGAAATTGTTATTGAATAAAAATTTGTTTTGAATATATTAAATACACATGTTATAATTTGTGGACAAGTGTTTACATCGCAGATGGTATCATTACCAAACCGACCGCGTGATGAAAAAACTCCAAGAACAATTGTGATTCACTAAGATTCCATGATAGGGTGTTAACCCTAGTCCTACTAGGAGGGGTGGAGGTGTTTCCCATCATTTATCCTCCAAAACTTGGATTCATGGGAGGACTGTGTGAGTCACGCTCCCCTAGACGTGTGATGATGACTGTCAGATACCTACTAAGGAATCAGGTCGATATAATCGATGTTGTAACCCTTGAGGTCTATGAATGGTTAGGTCAGTATAGCTGATGCCATGTCATATTTCAGTAGGGGACAAATAGGATGAGAGCGGAAGAGATTAGGAAGGATAGGGTGATTCTAGAATAGCTTGGTAACTCTATTGGAGCAAGATATGACTACTAAATTTGTAAACCAATAAATGTTCAAAACATAAATGTTAAAGTGTTCTCACACATTAAACGAAAATTCAATTATGATACACCACCCTTATATGATTAAACTAATCACTTACATAATTAATGATATACGACATAAAAACTTAACTTTGGGACAAATTTTTCTGAAGGAGGGGTGTATGTAATGACCCAACTCGAGTTATAGGGAACATAGAAATATTAGCATGCATATGAGACCTACATATGATAGCTACATATGCATGTATCACGTGTACTGCACTATTATATGCACTAATCAATTATGAAAAGTCTCAGTGTAGGGTAAGGAGTGAATTATTGAAGTATTGAGTAAATACCTAACTCACCAGAAAATAATGAATGTATTGTGAGTTAAAATTTATACCTACCACTATCATAATATAACTAAGATATTGTTCAAAGAAAAGTAAAAGCATTGACTTATGCAAATAAAAGATGATATTTTAATAAAATTGAAGATATTTACTAAATGACGATATTTAATAATAAATCCAAGATATTTATGAAATAATATATTTTAATATAAATCTAAGATATTTTTAAAAGTGGATATTTTAATAAATATCTTGAAAGGGGATTTGACTAAGATATTTATTAAAGAAAGATATTTTAATAAATATCTTGAAAGGGGATTTGACTAAGATATTTATTAAAGGAAGATATTTTAATAAATATCTTGAAAATGGATTTGTGTATAAAAAGAGAAGGGGGGGAACTTGATGGGCATGGGTCAGTGAGGTGGGAAAACTGACCCGGATGCTGTCAGAGGATTTCTTATTGTGAAATACAAGAGCAGTGAGTTCTAACAGAGTCAGAGTGATCTTGATTGTTATTGGAGTTTTGGGCACAGGGGCCAAAAGACTTGTCTTCTGGATCTGGGGATCGGAGAGGTTGACCCCAGATATGCTGGGAGGAAAATGGCGGTTTGGTAACGGGAGCAGGAGAGGGAGCCATGATGGGTTAGGAACATCTTCAAACATGGTTGCAGGTAAGTATTAAATAGTGAATTGATATATCCTGCTTCAAAATTTCATTCTGGATTGTGTAGTATCAATTTTGTTAATGATTGTTAAATTGTGAAAATTAGGGTCTTTACAAATGAGCACTCAAAAATTGATTCATTAATAATGTATATGCTGGGATATGTACAATTTTATTTGAAGTATATTCAGATAGGAAAGTCAGATCTCAAATACTTTGGATAAGAATATATCGACATATACAACATTCAATAACCATCTAGCTTCACAACCACTCCAAATATGCAAGCTCTAACATCACAAGCCTTGAAGTGTAACTGCAGCTTCACAACTTCACCCCCTCCCCACCTCATCCCCCCCCCGCCTTGATATGATGTCAACTCACACGAAAGGGGGTTGTAGCTCCAACTATACTTGGCACATTGCATTCACTCACATCACTTCATCGATCATGGCACGAAGTTGGCATAAGGTTAAACATCATTTGAATATTGCAAGAAATATAGGGAGGTACAAGAGGATGCAACACGAGAACCCTATCTAAACAACAAAGCTAGAGGGAAAAATTGATAGTATAGACCGCAAGTTGACAATTCTAGCCAAGAGATAAGCCAACATCTCCTCCTTGGATGAGTATAGTGACCAGTTAGTGCAGGTGCCTGGAGAGTCTACCCAATAGTTATTATGATTCATTGTTTTTTGCTTGCAAAAAGGGCTTATAGAATATTTAGGTTAAATCTCTACCATCCACCTAATAATTATTGACAATCAAATTAAAATTCTAGAAGCTTTATTCCAAAATATACATGCCTATAAGAAAAACTAAAAAGAAACCTTATACAATTGAAAATTCAAATTTAACTAGTGATAACTAAAGAAACCATATAAATTAAATGGTTACATCTATATGCATCAATCCACACTAAGCATCAAAATACTCACTACATGATACAACCCATGTTGTTAAAATTTAAAAACTCATAAAAAGTAACTAAATTATATTTATTTACTATAATAATAAAAAACTTAATATATAAGTTAAATGTATATACATTTTAAAAAAAAATGGAACAAGATTCTTAACAATGGGGATTTACCTCCACTTTATCATGGAGATTCTTTATTTGCAAATAAGCTTTGTTATGATACCATGGGTCATACTAAGAATCAAAACACTTATTACGATACATCTCAGGTTGCTAAAATAAAAATAAAAATAAAAAACTCATAAAAACTAACTAATTGTAATTTTATTTTTTAATTATTATTATTATTATTATTATTATTTTATAATAAAAATTAACAAGATTGTAAACCATGAAATTTACCTCCACTTTATCATGGAGATTCTTAATCTGTAAATAGGTTTTGTTACAATACCATTGGCCAACATCATGGCTTATTAATATTGCATACCCAAAATACCATAACTCATTTCATATGATACTTGTTCAAATGACATTTTTTTTAATTAATCAATTTAATTAAAAGAGAAAAAATAGCATAACTACTATGTAGATAAATATCAATCTTTTATATATATATATATATATATATATTCTATAAAAATTAAATATCTGCAATCTATCAAATAATTATTGATAATTAATTTAAAATTCCAAAATAAACATATTTATTTACATAAATATTTAAAATATATTATATTTTATTTAAAAAATTGTAAACATAACCTAATAACAACAATTAAATCTATTTTATATAAATATATTTTTAATCTCATTACATAAATAAAGATACTCGAGTTTTCCTCACATAGTATTTATGAAATTTATATTTTATATTCATAAATAAAAATACTCAATTTCTTAACCAAAAAACCTTCTCCTTGTTTTAAGCTTCATCAGTGACCTCCTAATTTTAAACTTCATCATTTTTTAAGTTTCTTTGGATAACATTTTTCTCAATTTTATGTTTTAGGATTTTTTCCAGGAGTTTTTCTTTTCCTCGTAGAAAAATATTTATTAGTAAAAAAGGTAGATTTTATAATGAAAGAGATGGGTTCATTTATTAGATGGCCTTCATTTCTTTTTAAGAATTTTACCCTTTTTCCAAGAACCCATGTGCAAAGAATATTTTTCCTCCTGACACGCGGAAGTTTTAAATAAATTCATATTTTATATTTGAGTTGCTCTTTATTTATGCATATTCTTCCATATAATTTTATAAATGTTTGTTAAGTTTGTATAATTGAAAACATAGGTTTCCAAAGGAGTTTCAAGTAAGATTATCCAAATTGCAAAGATGCACTTACTAGATGTTTAACTTTTATTATTTTGATACATTTTATCATGGCAAGGTTATAGAATCTTTTAAACATTTGGATTATACCATTATAGCATTGTTAAATTTAGCTATCAATTGTATAATTTTAATTTTGTATATTATGTACTAGTACATTTTCTACTATAATAACAAAATTATATGCAGTCCATATATTTATATTCAATATGATACTAATCATTTATATTAATAAAGACCATATGTTTTAGTTATGTGTAAACATATTATATATAATATTATAGTATATTATGTGTTTAACAAAAAATTTACTAAATAAAAAATTTTAGATGTTTGTGCCAGTATAACGGAGCCTTCTCTATAATGTAACTACATTTCATATATGTATAGTTCATGTGATCCATATCATCAAATAGTATTTTTTTTTTTTACAATGTCGCAATTGTATTGGCTTCCCTAAAAATGTGTTGGAAAGTGATATGTTGGAAAGTCTCTCTGAGTTCATTGATATGAGCGATCCATCCACAAAGATTTAGTGGGGAGAAAGTAGTATTGGCCATGATCCCTTCAATGAAGGATTTTGAATCCCCATATATATGAAAGTTATCAATAGTCAATATCCTAGAGAACCAAAGT
This sequence comes from Pinus albicaulis, assembly GCA_034641835.2. Classification (NCBI taxonomy): domain Eukaryota; kingdom Viridiplantae; phylum Streptophyta; class Pinopsida; order Pinales; family Pinaceae; genus Pinus; species Pinus albicaulis. The sequence goes on along the minus strand of CM076581.1, from coordinate 48,616,551 downwards.
AGTCCCCATAGTGCCAAAACCTCTACCTGCATGTGTCGTACTAGCACATGCATTCCAAAATATTTTATAGTGTGACCTATTAAAACAATGGTAAAAATTTAAGATATTTTATAGTGTGACCTGTTAAAACAATGGTAAAAATTTAAATGTATGAAATTGCATAGGGCTTGAAGAAATTTATAGACTAATGAAATGTAATCTGTATACAAAGTATTTGTACAAATTTCTCAATAAAAATTTCAATTCATTGCTTAACATATGAATATTATTGATATATATTAATTTGGTAAAATTAAATGATGACTTGATTCAATGTCTCAGAAGTACCATAAATAATGTAAATATGTTTATACACATTTTCTCTTTAATATTAACTTATTTGTTTTAGTGTACATCTCTCATCCTTCAAATCTATAACTTTTATGTACAAAATTTGTTTAAGGCAAATGATACACAGTAAAATTTTCCATATTAAAATCGTCGATTTGACATGCTAATTTAAACTTAAAAATGGAAAATTAAAAAAATATTATGATGGAAAGACCCAAAACAACACTAAGTTCATAAGATCATGGTAGTCCTTAAGGGACAAGTTGATTCCATCCCATGTGAGCTTCAATGCTCTTGACTCTTGCATGTAACTTGCATAATATTATTTTCGATTTGCTCTTTAAAATTAACATATAATCTAGGAATATTGATCAACAATCACACCCATTTCTGGTTGGATGGAGGAATAAAATGGAGTCTGCTAGGGTTTCATGCCTCCACGCCTCTGAATCTCTCGACGCAGCTGCCCTGAAACCTGAAACCGACATTCGGCTGCGCAACCATTGCCAAAGATACCTGCTCCATCGAACTGCGACAACTGGATACTCTTGCAACTGCAAGCGACATGGGTTATCCTTACACAACCTCGAGATCCCTACAATGGTGTATCAAAACTCAATCTCTGTAACGACGGAAAAGGTTGTGGGGAGATCGACTCAAATATGCCTGGGATCGCAGAGCACTATGGTTGAGATGTGCACAAACCACATCCTCTGCGCTAGGAGACTCATCAAATCAGAGGCACTTATCGATTATGTGCCTCCTGTCTTAGGCTCGGAAGCACAGATCTGGACATGCGACACTGGTCACAAATAGGGGAGAAAACTCGCGTCTGAAAGGGTTTGCATCTGTGACCGCACAACCCCTCCTACAGCCGACATGCATAGCAAGAATGATTGGGCCAGAATGAAGGCGGTGACTGCCAGAGCTTCCTCACTCCAGATGCAGCCCCAGGATCTACGAGAAATGGTTGTCCTCCCACAAAGGAGCACATAGGTCCTTGCCAGAGATCCCTAGAGCTCTTATCCCCGGCCTTCCAGATTCAAATCTCCCTTCTCACTGGAAAAACCATGACTCTCTGGGCTCGATCCATGGATCTGGTGAATGGCCTTTCGCTGGCACTCGAATACAAGCTGGGGATTCCTTCTACCTTCCAGCGACTACTGTATGGAGGTAAACAATTAGAGGACTCTCTCCCACTTTCATTTTACAATATTAAAAAATATGCTTCTATTGTTTTAACTCTTCGACTGCGAGGAGGGGCAATCAGGCAGCCCTCCTCAGCTCAAGCTTTCTCCTACAAAGATGTTGTCCATGCACATTCTCCCAAGAAACTTGCTCAACCCTCTGAGGTTCCCAAGCCTTTTTTGGTCGATAAAAAGGAGGAGGTTCCCTCTATATAAATTTCCCATCTAGAACTTGAAGACCAATTTCAAACATTTGCATAAAAGGCCATCATTTGCCGATTCAATGGACTATGGCCTCTCTACCAATGGATTCACTCCACTTGGACCAATAACAATAGGGTCTTCTTCTACTGCAAAGGTTTCTTCAAAGTTATGTTTGCATTCGATGAAGACTACCAAAAGACCTTAATAGGAGGCCCATGGTTCTGGGGAAAAGTAGCCCTGCTATTCCTCACACCCTGGTTTCCAGACTGCAACCCTACTCCCCATTTGGGTCAGGCTTCCAAATTTACCAGATCCTTTATGGCACTACTCTATCTTTCAAAGTATTGGAGACACCCTCGGACGCTTTTTGGCAACGGATACCTCTAGAGGGGAGTCGGGCATATATACATATGGAAAAATATGTGCCGAAATAGATATAAGTAAAGGCCTTCCTGAACAAATCAACCTCAAAGTTGGAGAGTTCCACTGGACACAGACCTTGAACTATGCGAACACTGCCTTCTGATGTCATCACTGCCATCAAACATGGCATCTTTAGAACTCCTTCCCGGAGTTCCTCACTCAAATGAAGGGAAGCAAACGCAAACCAAAATCCAAAAGCTGGAAACCTTGTGAACCTCCTCCCATGGACAACATTGACTCATTCAGCTCGGATGAGGAGGAGATCAAAGCAGATGAGGAAGTTACCAATAAAGAAAAAGATACGCCAGCTGCGGATTTGGGAGGACCCAATGCTTTTGTAATCGCCCAAAAACGATCTCACGAGTCCTCCTCCTCAGATTCGGATAAGGATTCCACTCCTTCAACCAACAATAGTCCTCAAGCAGTTTTAGCCCATCAGCCCCATGAAGGATGGGTCAAAGTATAAAAAAAGGAAAGAAATGTTGTATTGAGGACTCTTCCCACTCTGGGTAGATCCCTGTGTCAGTCTGTTACGAATCTCTTGTTTATCTTCTAAGATCTCTCTGTCTCTCTCTTGGCTACTTTCGGGACCGAGGTTGATAGTTCATCATTTACGGCTTCCCTGCTTCTTGGCCTCTCTTGACTGTAACTCCATATTGTATCATATATTTTTTTAATAGAATTAGTCTAATTTACCAAAATAAAAACATATAATCTAGAAAGTAATATGAACCAAAAAAAAAATGTCTAAGTTAAATATATATGACTTCAAGATGAATTAACCATTCTATGAATACCAACTACTACTTTTAATTAAAATAACATATCATGACTTACATTCCAATTAAATGACATTAAACTAAGTAAAAAATGATTTTAAAAGTGTGTTTTTCATTAATTTAGTTAAAATATATATGTGGTTAATAAATCAACCATCCTATATTAATTAATGAGTTAGTTTTTTCTCCATTTTTCTTTTCCTTTTTAAAATAACAAAATTGATTATAACTTAGTAGTCATTATTTAAGAAAAACCATATCACCTAAAATGATTTACCAATAATTTATAAAAGTGCAAGTTTTAACTCTTACTCAATGCATGTAGCTCTCAAGCCCATTAACATATTTCCTCACATTAAAAAAACAAACAAACCTTTAACTCATTAAAACCTATTTTAAATCTTTACATATTTCCAACTTGATTCTTGATTAATTATAGTAATATACCATATCTTACCTCTACTTTCAAATAAACTTAAAAATAATAGAAGCAAGCTTCCCACTAATATATATATATATATATATATATATATATATATATATATATTTTATTTTATTTTGTAATCCAACACAAAATTTTCTATTAATAAAAGGATTTTACATTTAAAATATTCTTATCCAAAAAAGACTAATTTGAGATTGCAAAACTCTAACCAGATATCTCTTAATAGCATTAAAGCTTCCAAAAAGCAGGGACTAGTTTAATCATCATTTACCATTGGTTTTACAAAACATCACACAAGTGATAACTATATATGTTCCCACACAAAAATATGGTCAGATTCTGAGTGCCAAAATGCACAACTATAACTATAAAATTTCCAATTAGTACAGTGAAACAAGAAACCAATAAAAACTTGCCATCGATTTGCCTGATTGACACCATGAAGCCTGTCGAAATCACTGGTGTGCAGTCTGTGTTGAGGAAAAGTGCCAAAAGGATTATTTGCAGCAAAAACACTGCCCTTAGTCTACAATGACAACCAGAGAGAGGGGAGCTCCATTAACTAGTGGAGCAATGTTGATCGATTGAGCATTGATCACGACCGGTGTCTCAATGATATCTTTAGAGTCAGAATCAAAATCTGACACTACATACTTTTCCACCCTTTGCAAACATGTGAGTATGTCATCCAAACATAAACAAACATTCCTTAGGAGGAATTTTATGTCCTCCTTGCCTTCAAAAACCTTGTAACTATCCACCTGTTTGTCTCGAAACACCAAATGAAATAGAGTATCCCACTGTTGATATACTACAATAGAATGCAAGAAGTGCAGTCTTCTTCTTCTAAATTTCCCAGGGTCGAGAATCCATTTAAGATCTTGGTTACCCACCTATGAATAAGAGAAGTAGGCCTTATCGCCAAATTCTTTGGCTTTGAGGCATTGAATCTCCTTTCTAATATCTGGAGGAACCAAGTCAAACAAGGTTGCCATCGAATTCCATCCAAATAAATGTACGTGCTAAGAAATAGAGCTGCTACTAGCATCTCCCCGTCGACTTTCCATTCTCTGATGAGGTGGCATAGTCACACAAAGGTACATAATATTGATACTAACTTGACTAACCCCACGACTTGTAAATTGACTCACAAAACAATTAATTGGACAACGCCCAAACAAGACTATGTGACCCCCAAAACTCACAGAACAATGTATTGGACAATGCTCAAGCATGATTAATCCCTTATAGAATGCAGACCCAGGCGAGGTTATATCTTCCCTAAAGCACAAAGACTTTGAAATATACAGTCTCAGAACCTTGGAGAGCCAAGATTCTTTAACCTTATTGATGCAGGGCTAATGGCTAACCCCGCTCTTACCCAGGATTAATACTCATAATAGAGTATACACTCTGAATTTGACACATTCAGATAGGTTCATATATCTCTAAGAACCTTTAAAAACCCACTTATATCATTATAAAATTCATTTCGCGGAAATCATCATTAACAAGATTTGGGGGAATATGGTTTAAAACCCAAAGTAAGCCTTCTCAATAAGTGCATTTATCATGAAACTCTTATACTTACCCTTATTTCCTTCATCCCTTTTCATCTGTTGTACGTGACCAAGGCTTCCTCCTTCAGAAATATGTATCGTATTGCGACTCCACATCGCATCGCTAAACCAAACCCTTTCCTTTAGTGCGCACATCGCAAAACTTACCTCATTGCACATTGGCGATCATAACATTTTGCACTTCGGCCTGAAAACCTTATCGCATGTCGCAAGGTTTAGCCTCATCGCAAATCATCATTTCGCAAATTTAAGTCTCCGTTGTTAACTGTTATACCATATCGCATGCGATGTGCAATATTTATCGCATTGCGCAGATCTTAACGTATCGCACTTCGACACTTTCACAATTTAATCTGCGATGAGATCTCAACCATCCATCTCGATCTTTGTCCAACGCATCCCATAAATTCCCAATTCACATCTGTCGTTGATTAATATGTGATCTGATGGTCCCTATGCTTTCTTCCGTGTAATTTCAGTTGACTTTAATGTGCATATTCCTTTGGTTTCTTCCACTCGATCCCTACTGTGTCTTGATATACAATCGGGTTTATGTCCTTGTTGTTCTTCCATGGTGTTAATCCTCTTGAGCTTTGTTATCCAGAATGGTCCTGACTACTGCAACCGCTTTTGCACGTTGTTTTCACTCTGATCTACCTCAGACTCAGCTGCAATACTTACGTTATACGAAACACACACAATTTTATAATTCATTAACACTCTACACTCCACATAAACTCAGAATTGAGTTTTCTATTCACAAAAAAAAAAATTACATAATAATGGATCTCCTCTCGGCCTAATTTTCTATTTCATTGACCTCTCCATACTACTTATCTCTCTCTCTCTCTCTCTCTCTATGCCCATAGGCTTACAATCAAATCTCCTGTCTAAGAATATGGTCTCTAATGCCTTTGAGGCTTACAAATATATACAAAAGGTTCTGCAACCAATTTTGGTTAAGATCCTCAATCTTCTCAACTAAATCCTAAGAATCCTATAAATCCAAAAAATCATCAACTAATTCCTAAGTCTAGGATTTACAAACCCTATGAAATCTCAACTAGCATAAATCTATCATGTTCTCCTACATTCGAGAACATTTACAGATATTCCTCACAATATTTAATTAAATCCTATTTTAAATGTCTCACATAAAATCAGTCAAAACATTGAAAATTACATTAATTAAATACTTAGGGAACCAACTCCCTTGAAAACATAAGACCCACTAGATTCTACTAAATGTACAAAATTTGGAACCATGATGCTCCTGCATTAGACTCCAAAGGTAGAAATTAATCCTGATCTCCAGATCATGTGTCTTTAATTGTTTTCCTCCTAGATCCTAGACTTCGTTATATAATTTGTCTTTGGATGCCTCTCTTCCTTTCTGTTGTTTTGTTGTTGTTGTTGTTTGATATTGTTCTCCGGGTCTCCATACTTTATGTTGTAGCGCTCCATTGTCTCTACCTTTTCTGTTCTTCAATCTCCAATCATCTTCACAGTGGATTACCTTCTTCATTCTGTTGTAGCTCTCCTTAGGTATCTGCATTAGGTTCCATAGTTCATCTATGGTTTCTTGCAATTCAGTATGTTGCTGCAAACTAATTTTGTTTTCCTGACTTTGCCATTGTACTTTGCTGCACTTTACCCATTTATCACTAAACTATTGATTTCTTTCTTCAGCTCTTCTTGCTTCAATTTCTGCTTTTTCACTTCGAATTAATCCATTTACTGCTACAAATATTTTTCTGGACATTGCTACCTCCCAAAATTCCTGAATATCTCTTAAGATATCTCCCTCTGCAACATCCCTCTTCTACTCACTACCTGTAAATTTACTTTCAAAAAATAAATTATGTTCTAATTCTTTGACTGCAGTAATATACTCATTCACTCTTCTTTGTATACTAGCAAACATAATCAAGTTTGGTAATCTAGTATTTGCTCCTACCTCTTTCACAATTGAGACATTTCCACATCATTTTTTGCAATTCCTTTCTCTTGCTCAAATGTTTCCAACAAGCATTTCAACCATTCCCTTTGTCCTTGTGTCATCTCAACCACGTCATCAATATGTTGCATTTCAGTTTCAGGATAACCTTCTTCTTCTTCCTTGACAACCCTTAGTGATTGTCCCTCACCTCCTTGACTGATTCTGATAGTCAATTCAGCTTCTTCAAGCACTATATCTTCATGCTTTACATCTTCCTCATCATTATGCCTTACCTAGCAACTTCCGGTCTTCTTCAGTTCTAAAACTGACTCTCCTTTAACTTGAGACATGTCTGCCTCATCTTCATCTAAATTCAATTGTACATTCAGAATATTCATTCTCTGACCTGCTAGTCTAGCCTCCAAAAGACTTAGCTTATGCCACAAATCTACCATCTCACATGGAATTTTTCCTAAAAAACCTTGTACAATCTTCATAATTTTCCCCTTCTTTGTCACAAGTCCAATCATTCTGTAAAACTATTTCTTCATCCTCTATTAGAATAAAATTCTCATCCTCTATCTCTGTGAAAAATTTAGATGTATTTCCAACAGTGGTCTCTTGGCCAATCAGATAAGCCAATTCCTCCCTGCCCTCAACAATAACAGGTTCCTTCATATGAGACATGACTGCCTCACCTTCCTTGGAGATGTTGCCCTTATTAAGTAAGAAATATATGAATTCCTTCTGTTGCAACAACTCAACTTGGTCTTCATCAGAAAGACACTCTTCAACATACCTTGCTTGATAATTCTCAACTTCATTCAAGACAACTCCAAGAGATGGTTTGCCTTCTGCAACACCTACAAACATAGTCAAATTATCAATCTCAAAATCACAAGACCCAATGGTCTCATTTGATGATCTAGTCATCAAATCTTCCTCTTATTGTTCTAAGTCTCTTTCAGGACTCAGAAAGTCTTCACTGCCTTTCTTCCCAACTTCCTCAAGCATATCAGTTAAAGGCTTGACATCCTCTTTTGCTTCTTTACGTTCTTGGCCATCATCATAAGCCAAATATTTTGTGTTTTCAGCCTTCATAGTATGAAGAAAAACATCACCTTTAATCAAATGTGCAATGTGCATTTGCATGTACATGAGACTCAACTATCTCATCTTCTTTCAAAACATGATTAAGATTTTGTCCTTCTCCTTCATTCTTTATGAAAATATTATCAAATTATCCTTCTTCATTCATTGTACCTGCAGACATACACAAAATATTAATTTTAATACTTTGAGACCTCTCGGCATCACTTGGAGTTTCAGTCTTCAAGTCTTCTCCTAGATACTCACTTATTTTGAGTAATTTTTCCTTCAGTCGAGAATTTATCATTTGCTCTTTCCTTTTATGTAGCTTATGCCACCTTATCTTCCTTCTCATAAGAAAACCACACCTTTGGTATTTCATATTCCTCCGTAACAACTCCATCAGTACTTCAAGATGGACTTCTATCTCAGCTTTCCCCCTCTCATATTCTTCATCACTCATCTGTCTCCATATGCCATTAACTTTGGCATATTCTTTCTTCACTTTGTGGTTGCTTCCTAAACCTATAATATGACTATCAGTATTCATCTTCTTCTTCATCTTCATGAGCTTCTCACACTCACTATGAGCTGCACTAAGCCTCTGCAATAACAAGTTCTCCTTGCTACAAATTACCTCACTAAGCTCTCCTCTGCACTTGGCCACTAGTCCAGTCTCTGGAACTTTCTTTGAGCATTCCTATGCTCTTCCTAGGCTTCAACTCATTTGCACTTTTGAGAACATAGCTGTCCTCTTGTATTTCAATCGCAACTGAAATACTAGGTTCTGGCCACACTCTCTCAGAAACCCTTACTGGCTTCCTTCATCACTGCTCTTAAGGTTGTGATCTTCTTGTTGAGATGCCTCACTAATTGTTGTTACCTGCATATCAATGATATTTAAAACAAAAGACCATTCCCAAGCTTTCAAAATCTTACTGCTACCAAATTTATATAGCCACTTTAAAATGCTTCTGCTTAGCTTCCATCTCTGGCTGATCTAACCTCTTTCCCTTACATGTAACTACTTATCCCAAAGTAGCTTTCCTTGTACTCCTTAAGCTCTAAGCTCCTACATATAAAATCTGTTAATTCACAAAACCTCCTTTACAAACCTTTTGTCTGTCTCCAAAAGAGAAAACCTTGCTCTGATACCAAATGACGCAGGGCTAATGGCTAACCCCGCTCTTACCCAGGATTAATACTCATAACAGAGTATACAATCCGAATTTGACACATTCGGATAGGTTCATATATCTCTAAGAACATTTAAAAACCCACTTATATCATTATAAAATTCATTTCGCGGAAATCATCATTAATAGGCTTTATGGGACTCTGGTTTAAAACCCAAAGTAATCATTCTCAATAAGTGCATTTATCATGAAACACTTATACTTACCCTTATTACCTTCATCCATTTTCATCTGTTGTACGTGACCACTTCTCGTTGGCTGAGGCTTCCTCCTTCAGAAATATTTATCGCATCGTGACTCCACATCGCATCGCTAAACCAAACCCTTTCCTTTAGCGCTTCATCACGCATCGCAAAAGTTACCTCGTCGCACATTGGTGATCATAACATTTCACACTTCAGCTCGAAAACATTATCACATGTCGCAAGGTTTAGCCCCATCGCAAATCAACATTTCGCAAATTTAAGTCTTCGCTATTAACTGTTATACATTATTGCATGCGATGTGTAATATTTATTGCATCACACAGATCTTAACTTATCGCACTTCGACACTTTCACAATTTAATATGTGATGAGATCTCAACCATTCATCTCAATCTTTTTCCGACGCATCCCATAAATTCCCAATTCACATCCGTCGTTGATCAATATGTGATCTGATGGTCCCTATGCTTTCTTCCGTGTAATTTCAATTGACTTTTGTGTGCATATTCCTTTGGTTTCTTCCGCTCGATCCTTATCGTGTCTTGATATACAATCGGGTTTCTATCCTTGCTGTTATTCCACGGTGTTAATCCCTCCTGAGCTTTATTATGTAGAATGTTCCTAACTACTGCAACCACTTTTGCACATTTTTTTCACTCTGATCTGCCTCAAACTCACCTACAATACTTACGTTATACGAAACACACACAATTTTATAATCCATTAACACTCTATGCTCCACATAAACTCAAAATTGAATTTTCTATTCACAAACAAATATTTACATAATAATGGATCTCCTCTCGGCCTGATTTTCTATTTCATTGGCCTCTCCACACTACTTCTCTCTCTCTCTCTCTCTCTCTCTCTCTCTCTCTCTCTCTGCCCGTAGGCTTACAATCAAATCTCATATCTAAGAATATGGTCTCTAATGCCTTTGAGGCTTACAAATATATACAAAGGGTTCCGCAACCAATTCTAGTTCAGATCCTCAATCTTCTCAACTAAAACCTAAGAATCCCCTAAATCCACAAAATCATCAACTAATTCCTGTGTCTAGGATTCACAATCCCTATGAAATATCAACTAGCCTAAATCTCTCATGTTCTCTTACATTTGGTAACATTTACAAATATGCCTCACAATATTTAATTAAATCCTATTCTAAATGTCTCACATAAAATCACTCAAAAACATTGAAAATTACATTAATTAAATACTTAGGGAACCAACTCCCTTGAAAACATAAGACCCCCTAGATTCTACTAAATGTACAAAATTTGGAACCATGATGCTCCTGCATCACCTGTGGAGACAAAATGATATAACAGGGCTACCCACATAATACATTAGCAAAAAATTCTCACCTATAAACCAAATTTTGTTGCCAGAATCGAACAACTGAGATTTGTTAACCTTGTGGTGACAATTTGATACAAATGGACTACCCACACAATACGAAGGCAAAAAATCCCCAACTACTGATCGAAATTTGTTACCAGACACCAACATCAAACAATGTTACCCAAAACTAAGCACAATAAACCATAAAATTCTCAATTATGTCTTTTTAAAGCCATGGTAGAAGGTACTATTAAAACTAGATAGAAAATTTATCGGGATACCAAACCCCACATACCAAAACCAGGAAATTGAATGAGTTACCTAGAAAATTCGAACCTTGGAGCGTCGATGAAGGAAGCACGACCACAAACTCAAAGACATGCCCCGAAGCTACACTATGCAGAAAAAGGATAAATAACATTGATCTCTTTCAAAAATTCGAAGATTTTTGAAAGGATAAACTCTTGAAACCCTAATTCCCTCCTTTGGGTAATTGTATCTCAATTTTCCAACAAATGGTCTCCAAAACACCCAGCACACAGTGCATATCATCACATAATAAAATAAACAACAATGGCCATAAAACCTTTCATCACCTCCAAAGACTACGAGGTACTCTCGTCGCCCTTTGACTAATCCAACACATTTACAATGACTAGAGGAGGAAAAATGTCGTGATACTAAAATACCATTTATATGCCAATGAAGGACATGGATAATAAAAGTGTTAACTTTGGCACACTTGTTAAGGAGGACATTCCATCTGTATTACAACGAGTCATAAATGAGCTCAAATCATGCATCATTCCCTCCAGTAGTTGAGCGCATTTGAGCCATTATGGTAATCCTACTGATTACTGCATGAGACACACTGAAAACCATGAACAAAAATAGTAACATGTATCATCCCTGCCCCATTACCTTTGCACATTTATGAGGAAGCACCATCAGTTGTTGGTCCTCCTCGCACATATCGTTGTGCTTCCACGCATGGAGCTCATGTGGACACCTATCAGTAGTGTTACACATTCCAATGTAGGTTGCATTATGAACTCATTCCCACCCCCATCAGGGATCCTACTACATGGAGTTTTTTGTCCTTTTCAAGTAGAACCATTACTGTTTATTTCTCCTCTTCCCAGTCTGAGATTGACCATGACCTGCCCATGTCCAAACCTACAAAACCCATGTTTGATAGGTGGTCAGTGACTCCATTTATTGCCCATTTTTTATGTTGAACTAGGATATATTCAAATTTCTTCAATAGTTCCACAATATTGGCCACTACATCTTCTAATATCCAAATGTGGATAATTTTGGAGACTAGTTGGTCATTTAATAAGCGACAAATACATTGGATTGCAAGTACTGAATCCCCATGTATTTGGATTAACTCAAAACCTTGACAGGTGGCGATTTGGAGTCCTCTCTCTACAGCTAGGAACTCAGCTAAGTTGTTAGTTTCAATGCCACAATCTAATGTGAAAATTCTTAAAGGGACCGACTTATTATCTCTAAAAATACCCCAAAATTCGTTGGTCCTGGGTTCCCTTTAGATGCATCATCAAAACTTAATTTTATAAAATTTATCAGGGGAGGAAAATACCAATGATCCATCATTAAAGAGAGATCTAAATTGACCTGAGGAGGAGAAGGAATCATCTTACCATCCAAATTCAATTTTCGAAGGATCATTGTCTCTCTTTCATTAAATTCCCAATCCATTGATGACCATGTTTATGATAATATAGTCTCATAAATTGGAAAAAATAATTTCTCGTATCAAACCTAATTTTTTTTCGTTCTCTCTAAAAATTTGATTATTTCATTCCTTCCATACGTTCCATAAGATTAATCTAAAAAGTAAATTCAAAGATATATTAACAATTGGGTTCTTGAACTATGTGGTCGACCATTAATTGACTACAAAATTCATATCTTGAAAATGTGAAACCGAATGATCAAAAAGACTTATTAAAATTTCCCATACCTCTGTAGAAATCTGCATGAAAAGAGTATGTGTTCCGTTGATTCCTTTGCTTCGTGACAAAGAAAATAACAGAAAGGCCCTTCAAACCCTCTCCTACATATCTTGTCCCAAGTTAAAAGTTGATTCCAGGCTATTATCCATAAGAAAGAAGAGATTTTTGGCCACTAGAAACTCGACATATCCACTTCCATACATGCTCTATCTCTAGAGATTGATGTCCTATTGCAATCCGATACGCTTCACTAATTGTGAAGCGGCCATGTTGGCATGTCCCCCAATGTAGTACATCTACTCCATTTGAATAATGAATCCTTATTTCGCAAAACCCTTAATCAAGCAGTTCCCATGGGAGTGGGTGAGGGGATGGAGGTCAGTCAACCTGTTGTTTCCATGTCCTCCAAAATGGTACCTCAACCTCCCGCTTCCAATAATCCAAAACTTTAGTCATTCTGAGGTTTTCCAAGAAAGATTTAATCCCTTGCAACTCATTTTTTCCATTTAATCTTGGCATCTATTGCCAGGCTTCATCCCAAAAATTGGTCTTATCACTAGATTTCACATTGAACCAAAAAAAATATATTGTCATCATTTCTCTATTATTATGAGTCCAATTCCATGGGCTCAATCCAACAATAGTCCTAATATTCTGAAATCTGTCCTCCGACATAGATAATTGGGCATATTTACAAAGCCAAATTTGTATCCATAATTGGTCTCCTCATTTAACCCACTGCCACCATAATTTTTCTCCAAACGTAGTACTCATGATGTCTAGATCTCTAACCCCTAATCCACCTAAATATTTTGGTAAAATGAGTTTCTCCCAACCAACTAGCGTCCATCTCTTTGCTCTATCAGAACGTCTCCACAAAAAATCTTGCCAAATTCTTATGAGCTTGCATCCTATAGCTTTGGGGAGTGGCATAACTATCACCTAGTACACTAGAATAGCCTATAGAACCAATTTAGTCAAAATCAGCCTATCTGCGAAATTTAGTGCTCGAAAAGTCCAATTTTGAATTTTTTTCGACAATTTAGTTAGTAAATCCTTCCAACAAACAATTCATCTTGGATATAGGACTAGTGGTACTCCCAAATATGTGACTCGGAGGTGGCCCCTTCAAAATTCTGATACACGAGTCAAATGATTTGTAACAGACTCCTTACAATTGAAAAATAAAACCTTGGCTTTTTGCTTCTTAATCATAGTGCCCAAAGCTTCAACAAAGTTTTGCATGATTTTTTGAAAGCTTTTGACTTGACGTAATGAAGGTAAACCAAATAGGCATACATCATCAACAAATTGTTGTTGCGTTAATTGTAAATCTTGTCCAAACAGTTTGAGTCCTTTAATAATTCCTTTAAAACATGATTGCTTTAAGAATATGCCCAGGCCTTCCATTTCCACAATGAAAAGAAAAGGGGACATAGGATCCCCTTTCCTTAAACCCCTTGTTGGCATGAATGTTGAATATGGTGAGCCATTGATTATTATTGAAAATAAAGGAGACGATATGAGAGAGAAAATCCAGGAAATTCACTGCCAAGAAAAACTGAATGCATCTAAAATATAAAGTAAGTAATCCCAACTGAGACAATCATAGGCTTTTGACAAATCTAATTTAATCAACACACCAGGCTTCTCCTTAAATTTTAGAAAGTATATAATTTTCTGAGCTATAGGAATACCATCCATGATCTTCCTACCTTCCACGAAACCCGTTTGTTTTGGGGAAATAAGGGTGGAGAGTAGAAGTTGTAAATGTTTAACTTTGACCATGGAGATGATTATGTAAATTACATTACATAAAGAAATTGGTTGAAAGTCGTTGGGATCCTCTGAAAACTATGTTTCGGCACCAATGTGATGAAAGTCACATTTATACCTCTCGAGAATGACTAGGTTTGTCTCAATTCTTCCACTAGCTCATATATCTCTTCACCCATAAACGACCAACATGCTTGATAGAAGTCAAAGATGAAACCATCCAGACCTGATGCTTTGTTTTTTTGAAAGCCCATGACTTCTTGAAGGGAAATCAGTTGCATCATAGCTATATTGTGCTCCTTGGATATAATTCATGGCATACCTGTTAGTAACTTGCTTGTTTGGGCTTGAATTTGAAAGGAAGTTTCTGATAAGATATTCTTATTATAATCTACTAATTCAACCTCTATCTACGAGTGTAGGTTTGTGATCAACATCTACCCCCATTATAGAGAAAATCCTATTATTATGTCTTCGCTGCAACATTGAATTATGGAAACACTTAGAGTTTCTTTCTCTCGCTTTTAGCCATTGCACCCTAAAGTTTCTGTTTCCATAATAATTTTTCTTGTTGGCGTCGTTGTTCAAGCTGGTGTGGTATAAGCCCTTCCTCCACAACCAATTCCATAGTTCTTCCCTCTAGGATAATTTGTTGTTGCAATTCCTGCATCTTATCTTCCAACTTCAATTTATCTTCAAAAATATTTCCAAAATGTTGTTTGTTCCAAATTTTTAGTTTCCTTCTTAAAGGCCACAACTTCAGTTGAAAGGAATGCATTCTATTGTTACCCTTCATTGAACATTCTTGCCACCAAACTTTAACATTCTCTATAAAATTTGGATACCACAACCAAAAGCTTTCCAAACGAAATGGTCGATTTTTCAGAGTTTCCATTAGATCTATTTCCAGTTTAAACAAGCAGTAGTCCGACCCTAGACAAGGCAAGATAGTTGCCTTTATGAATATGTCCATGTGCAGAACTACCTCCATTATAAGAAAATGGTCTAAGCGACTGGCTATTTGATGACGTTCATCCCTTCTGTTATTCTAGGTAAAAAATGCCATTGACCGTAGGTATATCTACTAGCTTCAATTGCTCAATAAGACTATTAAAAGTTTCATAAACTAGTTCAAGCTTGCTTAGGCCTCCTTTTTTCTTCGATGTTGACCTTATGATATTAAAATGTCCCCCTAAAATCCATAATTGGTCAGGGAAACACCTATTATGAAGCAAAATTTGACTTAAAATTTTTGGATTTTCTATCGATATTGGGGGTCCATACACCATTGTTAAAGCAACTAGGTCTTTTGTACCCATATATTTGAAAAGACCAGTTAATACTCTTGAGCTTGCCACCCAATCTTGAAAAACAATCTCCCAAGGATCCCACAAGAAAGCCAATCCCCTAAAGCTACCTTGAGCATCAAGTGCCATGAATTGGCAACCCTTCCAACAATTTTAATTTATTTTATTATTTTATTTTTATCCCATACTAGCTTGGTTTCCTGTAAAATCACAACTGCCAATGTTTCCTTTTTAATCTGATTCCGTACATATCTTTGCTTTCCTTTGTTACTAAGGCCTCTAATATTCCATGTGAGGACATTCATTGAGAAGATTTTGGAACTGTAGAAAAATAATATGAGAGCTCCATAACTTGACCAAATTTCACTAGAACATCTCCCACTTCTTGCAATGAATCCTTTCTAGTTTTCCTTCCCTTTTTTTTTTCTTCTTTAACCAATTCTTTGACTAAAATATCTTTACCTTTCTCTATGAATTCCTCTATAGAATGTATTCTTGGTTCCTTCAATGATTGCTTACATTTTTCGATATTCCATTCAAATAGAGCCTTCACATAATGCTCATGTTGCTCTTAAAACAAATTTGCCAAATCTCTCTCCTCTCATTCATTGAGGAAGTCCACTAAAAAAATACCTTCCTTACACAAAGAATCGTAATTTTGTCTTGTTAACTGAGCAACATCCTCAATATCTGGGAGGTCAGTAACATTGATTTTCTCATTAACCCCCTCTTCATCCACTGGAGTCTTCCTCTTCGTCAGTTGTTTCATTTCCTTCACATTTTGGGTTTGTTCCATCATCTGTACATCAATTGGGATTTCCTCTTTAGGGTCCTCTTTCATAACTGCTAGGGCTTCAAAGGCATTTTCCCCTCAGAGTGTATGCTAATTTGTGGTAGTGCACGACCCATGGTTTCCTCTACGGGGGTTCACTTTCATGAAACATTCATTTTCTACCAATCCCACACTGTTTGGTTCCTTCTTCCGATTTGGGCAACCACTGAAAAGGTAGCCATGTTCATGGCAGATACGACATCGAAAAGGAACATGCTCGTAATCAATTGGTTGGGACCAAATTTCCCCTTGGTAATTTAGATTGATCGACTCCAAATGGGATATATTCATATACATGCATAGATGTGCATATGACATATTCCAGCCCCATTCAATTACTTTTGAGACTTTTGCAAAATGACCCAGTACATTACCAATCCCCTCTAGTATTTCTAGGATCCAGAAATCAATTGGTAGGGAGTACTATCTTATCCAAATAGGTGCAAACTTGAATTCTTCTTTGTCAGGGTTGAAACATTCTTCCCAGTGCTTATTATACAGGTCCACATTATTGTTAAAATAAGCCCCCCCCTCCAAAAATTCGAGCTTTGTCTTCCAAATTGGAAAAAAATAGAGTGAAAAAACCCTTGGGTCTTAATCTCAAGTCAATTTCTCCCTTCAATTTCCATTTTTGTAGTATCCAACGTTCCAGTTCCCTTTCTGTGGGCCAACCTCCTATAAATTTGCAAATAAACGCATGATCTTTCAGCGTTTTACAATGTTCCTCCAAGCATTGAGGTGGGATTACAAAAGTCGGGTTTTGATGAGCTTTGGGTATACATCTGCCTTGAAGACTAGCTTGTCATTTCGCTCCTAAAATCAACATTTCTAAGGAATATGCTCCAATCTTCTCCCCCTTAGCCGATCTTACCGTAGATCAAGACACAATAGTCTCGAAGGAGGGGGAACTAGTTCCCCATTTCAGAACACTCATAGTAGGACAAAAACCCTATTAAACCGAGATACAAGAAAATTAGGGTTGTAGGTTAGATCCCAAGCAATTGCATAATGAGATCCTAGTTCGAAATCAAGCGAAAGAAATGATTTCAAAATTTCCATAGCATTTCACTAAAACATCTCTTCCAAACCAAAGACTCCATTAGCTTGTGCAAGTGTGATAATTTCGAGTGCAACATTCTTGTACCATTTCTCTAATCTAAACTCTCCCAAAGATAAGCGTCTTACTCCAGGCTTCCCACTAATTCAGCGAAAGAAAAAAGCTTGGCAAAGGGCATCTTTTTGGTGTGCAACTATACCCATTGAACCCCCACATATCCTCACATGCACACTCATCGGGGTGATTTACAACCTCAGGATTTTATGTTTCTATTTGTAATGGACTGATTTGCCATCCCACGATGGTCGGAACTGTATCACACTATCAGAGATCATGTCATAAAAATGGTCAAAGTTGGAATATAAGCTGGAGTCGAGATGGACAGCTAAGCTTCTCTCGGCTCTGTACATTCATATATCTCTTTATTTGATTTGATTTTTTCTGATAAATTTAGCATTTTGACAAAAGGCTTTGGGGTTGGCATAATGTCCAGATCAAGCTCTGTAAGGTAAGGAAAAAGTAAACCCTCTCATGGAATTACTAATTGTTGGAAAAACAAACATGGTGGTAGATTAATTGATGTCCAACAAACATGGTGGTAGATTAATTGATTTATTGCATTTCATTGATAGGCTACTTCTGCAAGGCATAAGAAGGGTGAATGAGGCATTATCATCATCAAGTAGCAGGGGATATACACCTTCTCAGAACGTATGCCTCAGGAGTATATCTACGATTCCGCTTCCCACAGCCAAAAGGTATGTTTCTTCCCTGGCTTTCAAACATCTAGGTGCACATGAACTTGGGTGCAGGTTTGATTCCAGTTTGGTTTCCAGTTGGATATCAGATAGGGTTTACCGTTTTAGCAACCTCTGTAGGGTCTAGTTTTGCTTTATATCGGACTAGGTCTAGCTTTCACTTCAGTTTCGTTTCGTACCCTTTAGGTGCTTGCATATCAGACTGGGTTTAGTTTTAGCTTTGCAACGTCAGGTGCATACCAGCTTGGGTTTAGTTTGGTTTCCGCTTTGCATATCAGCTTGGGTTCAGTTTTGGTTTCCACTTCACAACCTCTATATGCATGTCAGGTTGGCTTTAGTTCTGATTTCATTGCACCCAAAGATGCCAGGTGCCAGGTGAGGTTTAAATCCTCAGACTGGGGAGGGGGGTTATCCATAATGGGCGGTAATCAATGGCGCCCAGCAGCAGACTCAGACTCATGAATGCTGTATATGTTGGAATATTCCTATATGAGAAGGAAGGTTATCTATGATAAGACTTATGAATGCTGTACATGCTGGAATATTCCTAAATGAGAAGGAAGGTTATCCATGATAAGTGGCAATCAATGAGCACTCAGCAGCAATCTCATTAATGCTGTATATGCTAGGATATATAAAGTTGGATCTGAAGTATATTCAGATAGGAAAAGTCGGATATACCTTTAGATAAGAATATCTCTGCATATACAGCATTCAATAACTCTGCTGCTGGGTGCATAATGTTTGCCTGGGTGGATTTATTAAAATAGGCAGTACAGTGCACTGGATGGAGGCAGTGAATATAATAAACACTAAATCCCTACTTGTCATCTACTCGTGCACCTTTGAAGTTGTGAATCGACTCTGATGTGAAACAAGTTAACACAAATGGCCAGAGTAAGGAGAATTATTTAAAATATGCACCATCTAGCTTCACAGCCACTCCAAATATGTAAGCTTTAACGTCACAAGCCTTGAAGTGCAACTGCAGGTTCACAACTTCGAAGTGCATATCAAACCCCGGTTTAAAAGAGTTTGAGATATGAGTCTCTAGCTTTCCAACTGTGAGAAGTTGCACATCAAAAAGGGTTTGAAATATGCAGTCTCTAGCTTCACTATTGCGAGGTTGCAATTTTGATTGATTCTAGGTACTTTGGAGGTGCAACTGCAGCTTCACAACTTCGAAGTGCATATCAAATCCTCGTTTCAATGAGTTCTAATTATTAGTCTCTAACATCATAACTCTGAGGAGGTGCATATCAAAATGGGTTTGAAATATGTAATCTCTAGCTACTCAACTTTGAGGTGCGTATCAAATCCTGGTTTAAATAAATTTATGTAGTATATATTTCATATTGGATTTAGTTTTAATTGGAACTTCCCAAAAACCTCAATATACATATCTAATTGATTTTAGCTCTGGTTTCAGCTTGGCATTCTACAGGTGCATAGTTTTGATTTCAGTTTGATTTTAGTTTTGATTTCAGCTTGGCAACTTGCAGGTGCATAGTTTTGATTCCAGGTTTTTAATATTGATTTTGGTTTCAATTGCACAGCATTGATTTCAGCTTCTCAAACTCTAGCTACTGGGTTTTGTTTTGAGCTATTGATTTTAGCGTTTCAACCTATGCAAACCTCTAGGTGCATATCAGATAGGCTATGGTTTCGATTTCAGTGTTTCAGACTGGGTTTAGTTTTGATTTCATCTCAAACTGGGCTTAATTTTGTTATCAGCTTTACAACTTTCTAGGTGCATATCAGGTTGAATTTGGTTTTGATTTCAGGCTCCCCATACAAAAACCGGATATGGTTTTAATTTCAGCTTTGGAAAAATTCCGAGTGCATATGATTTCAGATTTGAAATATTTTAGATGACGTTTGCTAGTGTACTAATCCAGGGTTTAATTGTAACAAAATATGATCAGGCTGGAAGGCAAGATGGCAATCATCATTGGTGCAGCCAGCGGTATTGGAGAGACAACAGCTCGCCTCTTTGCAGCGCACGGTGCCCGGGTCCTAATAGCAGATGTGCAAAACGCAGAGAATGTGGCTAAGGAGCTGGGCAACGGATCTGAATTCATCCACTGCGATGTGAGGAATGAAGAGCATGTGGCAGCCGCGGTGGACAAGGGCGTTTTAATGGGGGAAGGCAGGGTGGACGTCTTCCACCACAACGCGGGCATTCTGGGAGCGGTAGGTCCTATTGACGAGACGCGCATGGCCGAGTTCGATTACACCATGGCTGTCAATATTAGGGGGGCGTTTCTTGGCGTCAAACACGCAGCCCGGGTGATGAAGCCAGCCAAGAAAGGGTCCATCATCTGCACGGGCAGCGTGGCAGGCGCTGTGGGTGGGCTGGGTCCTCATGCCTATACTATCAGTAAGACGGCTATGGTTGGCCTTGTAAGGTCGGCGTCGGTGGAGCTCCGAGGGTTTGGGATTCGCGTTAACATGATCAGTCCCGACGGTGCTCCCACGAACGTTCTAGCTCAGGCCGTTCATATGCTTGAGTGTGAACCATTATCCTTGGATTTGGCTGAAAGAAAGGCCAAAGAGTTTTCACCTCTCCCAGACCATTCTTTAAGCACTCTGGATGTGGCTCAGGCAGCACTGTTTATTGCAACAGAGGATTCGGGCTTCATTAGTGGGCATAATCTGATGGTGGATTGTGGGAATACGGTGACGAAGCCCTATGATAATGCTCGCTGGTACACCACTCATTCTCCTCTGTTTAGAGAAGCTGCAAAGACCGGTATGGACTGATTGAACCTCAAGATTCTGTAAATCTCACCCATAATTCCTTCCCACTTACTCCAAACCCATATTGAAAGCTCCTGTCATTTTGTTGTTTTTCCCCTTGTGCCGGCTATTCTTAAGTAGAACTGCTGCAGCAGGTTGTAATGAGTATGTTGGTTATCAAACATGGACCAGTGAATATAAACCAATACACACATTTATCATTACACAAAAGCCCAACCCATGGGTCAGATTTATTTGAGGAAACTAGTTAGTCAGCTAATACAATGGTTGGCACATGTTTGTAGTGGGTGGATCAGTTTGTAATTTATTGAAAATCAGGATTGAGGAAAAGCTCTGTGAATTGTGTATTCTAATGTGATGTTTAGATTAACTTCTCATAAATGCTAGAGAAAGGCTGCAGACAGGCTTTATGCCTAGAGTCCAATGCAAAGGGATGGGCAAATAAAACTTTAAAATCAATCTTTTGCATGCCTGGATCATGTGTCATTTATATTTGCATTGTTGAAACAATTAGATTTATAAAAGTTTGTTTTACATTTCATCATGTGTGTCATCTTGAGGTGCATATCTGATTACTTCAAGGTTTACTTGTTGGTCGGCATATATATATATATATATTCAATTACATCGAAGTCTCCTACATTACGTGCATTGATGATCTTGCTCATAAAAATTGATAAAACAGCTTAACTAATGAAACATATTATCATTGTTTACCCAATGTTATGCTGCTCTGTACTCTAGTTTGTTTGTGTGAACTAACTATATCTCTCTGTCCCTTTGATCTTAAGTAAAGATCATCAGTATCTTCCAAGTCATAGCTCTTGTTTTTATTTAGGAATAGCTTTGAATATTATCCTGCTTCTTGGAGTGACTTTTATTCTCTTGCTCCAACCAAAATTGGAAAGCACATCTGCTACTGAATTTCCAGACCTCTCAACATGCATAAACCTAAGACCAGAAAAACTATGCAAACTCTGCAAAATGGAATCAAGGTGTGTGGGCAATCTCTAATTGGTCGAAATTCCCCCACTGCTTTTATTTTGTAAACCATCCCTGTTTCTTGGAGTGACTTTTATTCTCTTGCTGCATGATAAAACTAGCTATTGATCGAATAGCTCTCCAGGTGAGAACTTGGAGAGTGTATACACACATACACACACTCTCAGATCATTGAATCAGATGAGCCTAAATTATACAGGCTTTCACACTAACGGGATGGTTTCAACCACTCCCTCAATATCAAGATATGAGATCTATGATTATAATCTCAATCCTATCTCTATGATAACAATAATCTAACTATGGATTTCTCCATTAATTCCAACGCTGCAACCAAAATTGGAAAGTACATCTGCTACTGAATTTCCAGACCTTTCAACATGCATAAACCTAAGACCAGAAAAACTATGCAAATTCCGCAAAATGGAATCAAGGTTTGTGGACAATCTCTAATGGGTCGAAATTCCCCACTGCTTTTATTTTCTTAACCATCCCTGTTTTTATCTACAATCAACTTTGAATCCCTTTCAATGATTATGTTATATAAATGAACGTTTCTTTCTATACCTCTAGGAAGAGTAAGGATCTCGGTTTCATTAATGGCAGAAATTGCCTATATTGTGGGCATAGTAAGTCTCTGGAATACCTTCTTCATTCTCTTCATTCTCTCCTATACCTGAACTTTTTAGATTTTTTACGAAAACCCCGGTAGTTTAATCTTATGAAAGTATCGCTGGGTGGATGCCACAGCACGGACGGAGAGAATGGATCCCAAGGTTGAAAGCACATTCATTGAATCAATTTCCCAGAAGGACAACTTAATCCTATCATCTTCAAAGCCTATGCGATCATCAGGCCTTCATACTTTGGTTTGTATGGTCTTTTTAAAATTTCTGAGAATTTTACAATGAATGATGAGGATAAGGCTCTCCGTTCCCTCGAATATTCTTTAGTTTCTTTCCAACTTCTGGGAACAATTATCTGGTTTCTTTCACTATCAGTTACCAAAAGGATAGCTTAATTGCCTATTGTTTCTATCCTATTGGCTAGAATAGTTTTAAACACAAATAATTTTTGTTACTTTTTAATAATTTACTTTTAAAAATTCATGAAAATTAAGTATTTTTACTACTACACATGACCGAAATGATGCTTGCTTCAGTCATCCTCTTAAACGCTTAACATTGTTTTACTAATTCATGGCAATATCAACATCTTTGATGCAGGATGTTAACAAACCAAAATCATTCTCAAACCTTGTCATTTTGTTAATGAAGGTTAGGATCAAGAAACCCATAAAAGTGGTGGTGTTTGAAGACAGTGTTGTTGGAATCCCACTGGTCACTAAGATAAATTGGACAAATTTATCTAGAGTTTTTCTGGCTTCAAATAAGTTATATTCCATATGAATAATATGGACAAAACCATGGGCTTTTATATAAATGAATCCTGAAAACTGCCTGTAACTGAGTCAAGTTTCTGTGAACTACCTTAACAATCCCTCTTTTAAACTTGACTAGGGGAGATTAACTTGGTCCTAATCATTCATCAACCATTTCATCTGAGATCTCACATTCCCCCCTTAAACTAGAATACTAGTACACCTGCCACTTTGGTACATATCAAAGTGGTCCATTCCACAACTTGATGACTCCATGCCCCACTGCACTATATGTATCTCTGATCAAAGTCTTAAGGTCTTACAACAATCAATACTCCTGCACAACATATATGCCCAAACAACAGATCTTACAACTTCCTGAGAAAATACATTTACCTTAAACCAAAACCCTTAAGGTGTTATCACACGATTGGAGCTCTCATCACAAGCTAACTCCTTCACTGTCCTCAACCCACCCATGACAACCCATTGTCTCCATGTCCATTTTCCCAACCATATGACCACTGGCTACATCTCTAACTTTAATGATCCATATCTTGACTTGGCCTTTTCAACACTACCAGTTCCACAGAGTCAATCCAACTCTTAGTCATCACATGCATCACTTTCAACTTTTCCTGATAAACCATCATTTTGTTATTTCAATTCCACTACCAGCTCCACACAGTCAATCCAACTCTTAGTCATCACATGCATCACTTTCAACCTTTCCGGATAAACCATCATTTTGTTATCTCAATTCTTAACTTTATTGATTAATTTTTCATTAATCTTGACATGAACCTCTTAATTCCCACCTGCAGTCAGCTTAACAGTATACAGGACAAAGAAAAGCCAAAACCGCTCATGATCCATCACATTACCACTGTCGGGGCGACATTACTCATTTCATAAGAGCATCAGAATGTCGTTTTCCCGGCCATCACTAGGAAGAAACTCTTTTTAGTTGCATCCTACATCTCCATTTTACCCGGCATTTCCATTCCTCCATTTCTAAAATATTATATTCCAACTTTCAGGTACATTGCTAGCTGATAAATTTAGCCCATAATTATATCCCATGTAGACACATGCTTTTTCTGTGGAACTCTGACACATGCTTTTTTCTGTGAAATTCTGACAGTCTTTCTCAGATGCTCTTGTATTCTTATAAAAGTTATTAAAATTAATGACATTTTTCATAATTCTATTTCATTTAGCTATTAAAATTTATTATTTACGGTTTTAGTTAATCACTTCAGTAGAAATTCATTATTTTAACATATAATTTTAAATTGAATTATGTTTTTTTAATTTTTAATAATTTACTTTTAAAATATTCATAAAAATTTTTAGCAGTTGTTTTTATGCGATTTTTCGGAGTTTCCAGAACTCCGAAAAATCTCCAAAAATCGCACTAAAGACAACTCAAAAATTTTAACATATAATTGTCCACATACTCTTAAAAGATGCTTTCTTCAGTCCTCATAAACGCTTAACATTAGTTTACTAATTCATGGCAATACCAAAATCTTTGGCGCACGATGCTGACGATAAACAAACTAAAAATATTTCAAACCTCGTCACTTTATTAATAACAGCCACGGCGTTGAACACAACTGTATTAAACCCAGGATTCTAAAGAAGTGATTTGTTTATCTTTTCGAGGGAGATTTTTATTATTATTAATTTTGCTTAAAAATTGGAAATTAAAATTTGGAAAAAAGGTTGTTGAATTTATATAATTTATTATTTTATATGTTTTTTTATTTTATTTTATTTTTAAACTGTGCTTAAGTCAAGGTTAACAGTACAGCTGAATTAGGTATTAGCGTAACCACGAGAATCGAGATTGCACTACCAAAGACTGACTGGAAAATGGACCCTACATTATCAATGAATGTCGTAATTTGACGTAAGTAATCCATTGACGTATTAGATAAGGATGCAATCTACGGTGGAATCGTTTTTGGATTATTGTAGATTCCACCCTAATCAAAATCATATCACTGTAACAGCTTTATCTTATCACTCTAACAATTTTGATATGATTTGTGGGTTACAGTGGAATCCAGTGTACAGATCACTAACCCACAAACAAAATCATATCACTGCACTTAATAAGATAAAGTTGTTACAGTGATATTATTTTGTTTGTGGGTTACAGTGATCTGTATACTATACTGGATGTGAGAGTAACTAATAAGTTTTTTTTAGTTTGTGGTTTACAGTGATCTGTATACTGGATTTGAAAGTATTCGATAAGTTTTTTTTTTTTTTTTTCCTTTTCTTATTTAAAAAAGGAAAGAAGGAAGGATGTTTATAAAAAATACATTTTACTAATAACATTCATAACAAGAAGTTAAGCTAATTCTTTAAACTTTCTTTGCTCTCTTTGCTCTGTATCTTAGACATGTACAGTTGGTTCCCTGCATCTTCTGTCTATACATGTATTGATTTGATTTGATTTATTCAATTGTGAAAAAAAGCATTTGGAAGCAGTCACACAATGTCCAGGCCCGGTGCGTAAGGTAATGTAAACTCTTGCAAGTATTTGTTGTTTTGAAAAGCCAAATCTTCAATGCGAGTGTTCATGGGCACTTAGAAGAGAACAGTTACATTTCATTGACAGGGTACTTGTGCAGGGCATAAGAATGCTGAAGACATCTAGGACATATCTACCTTATGATATAATTAATGGATGTACGAGTGACCTTCTGGAAATAGCTGATCAGATATTCATGGCACTTGCCTTTTCATTGATTTTGATGAATCTATATTCTGCTTAGCAAAGAGAAAAGTTCTATATGTTTGAGTGTTCAAAATTGTGCTCTCTTTAATCTTGACTTTTTCAGAACTTTTCTTAAAAATTGATCCATTTGGACTGTGAATTGATGCCTTGCGGATGCCTTCTTTGGTTATTGCTTGGTCACTATACATGGGAGATGTTATCCCTTTCGTTGATGGTACTAACCAAGGTTGTGGGGAAGCTTCTCTTCGATCCCGCTCTCAAAACGCGCTCCATTCGGGAGCGCGCTTCCGAGCTTGAAAAAACGCTACCTGTTTTTTTGGGAGCGTTTCAGGGAGCGTTCGGGAGCAAACGCTTCCCGAGCGCTTCCCCCATTAAAAAAAACGATTCAGGAGCGTTTTTTTAATGGAGGGAGTGGTCGGGGAGCATTCGCTCCCGAATGCTGCTCACTGCGTAAAAAAAATTCGGATGGTAAATTTCTGATTTTTTTTTTGGGAGGCAGGGAGGGAGGGACGCCGGGGGGGGGGGGGGCAGGTGGGTTGGGTAAATAAAAGCCCACCCTCCTTATTTGTTTGTCACTGTTTTAGTTTGAGAGCTCGAGCTTGAGAGTTGGAGAGCAAGAGAGCTTGAGAGTTTGGAGAGCGGAAGTGCCAAGGAGAGAGCAAGGAGCAAGCTGCAAGAGAGAAAGAGGAGGATTGAAGGAGTCAGGAGTCAGGACAAAGAGGTAGGACTTCTAATCTAGTTTTTTATTTTCTATATTGCATTTTTAAGTTGTTCAAAAATGAAAACTTGAATTTTTTCTCAATGTTGCATTTTAGTGTGTTGAAAAGTGAAAAATTGAATTGTTTTTTTTCTATGTTGCATTTCCTATTCCCATTTGGCATTCCTCCATTTCTTTTGCAAGCTAGAAACTTGAAACATCATGGCTATATGGTTAGAGATTTTCTTTATGTTGGTTCCTTTTTTTGTAATAATGGTGTTGGAGAGTAGAAGAAAGAGGCCCATTAGAGAAGAGGAGGATGAAGAAGTGGGTTATAGTGGATTTGATGAAAATCGTGAAAAGGAGGAGAGAGTGGAGAACATGAGGCCACTGAGACCCCAACTAAACAAGACCAAAGTCAAACACCATTGTGGAAATATGTTCAGAGGTAGGAAGGAGGGAAAGGTGGTGGAACCATTAAATTTCTTTGCCCCCATTGCAATAAAGAATACACGGGTTCATACACCTGTGCCAGAAGGCACCTTTGTGGGAAAATGCTAGGGGATGGAGAGAAAAATCTAGGAATCAAAATTTGTGTAAGTGTGCCAGCAACAGAGAGAGAGAAATATAGAAATGAAGAGGAGGCTGCCCTACAAAGATCTAAAACATCTAGGGGTTTCATTGATTCTTATGCACTATCAGGTCCATCACATCATGGACAAAGAAGTCCATCAACTTCCACCTATGGCAGTGGATATGGAGGCACACCTAGACCAAACATCTCCTTAAGGTGTAGAACCATATCCAATGTCCTTGACGAAGGGTGTAGGAATGATGTGGATTAAATTTTTTTCCAGTTTCTATATGCATGTGGGGTGCCATTCAATGTTCTTCCCTCACCTTATTAGCATGAAATGGTTTCTGCCATTAATGATGCCCATAAAGGATACAAGAGCTCTGGGTATGACAGGGCCAAAACCGTGGGACTTGATCATGAAAAAGCTCAAATAAATGATTCTTTAGGTAAAATGAGAAATTCTTGGAATGAGCATGGGGTGTCCATTATATCTGATGGATGAACCAATGTAAAAGGAAAGCCATTGATAAGTGTTCTGGCTGTGTCTGTTAGTGGTGCAATATTTCTTTCAGCTTATGATTATTCAGACAAATTCAAGATCGGCATTAACATTGCAGAACCATTATTTGAAACAATTGAAAGTATTAGGCCATACAATGTCATCCAAGTCATCATTGATAATGCTGCTAACTGTAAGGAAACATGAGCAATTATTGAGGATAAATACCCCAACATACTTTGGTCTGGGTGTTTCGTTCACACAATGAATGTTTTGATGCATGTTATCATAAAAAACAAACAATCTCAATTCAAATGGCTTGGTGATTTGTACAAGAGGTAAAAAAATGATAAGATTTATTACAAATCATAGCAATACCCATGGGCTTTTTCGTACTCACTCCAAATTGGAGTTGTTGAAGATAGCAAAGACTAGATTTGCTAGCTATTACCTCACCTTCAGACGCCTTTTGAAGGTAAGAGAGTCATTGGCAGCCATGGTATCAAGTCCACACTAGCAGGTATTAAAGAACAGGGCAGCAACAATAGTTGACAGGCAAGGTTTTGAACATGTGGAGGAGACCGCCCTTGATCCTTTGTTTTGGGCACATGTGAGGGAAATTTTGAATTTCACCAAGCCCATTTATCACATGATTCGTTTTTCAAATACAGATAAACCAGTGATTGGGGAGGTTTATGAGCAGATGGATAGCATGTTGGGGCAAATAAAAGATGTTGTTAAGGATAATGATCTCAACTTGTGTGTATGCACGGTGGAATAAACTCAATGTTCCACTACATGCCTTGGCATATATCCTTATGCCAAAATACTACTTTCTATCTTGGTTGGGCCAACCTGCACCTGGAGGTGGGGTTAGGATCAAACTTCACACAAATCCAGAGGTACAAGAGGGATACATGAAGGCATTAGACAAGTTGGTCCCGGACAGGGAGGAGTATGCTAGATTGCGCCTTGAATTAGACAGATACTTCAGTTGCACTAGTAATTTTGGTTCTTTCCATGCAATGGAAGACAGAGACAGATTTGATGCTCTCACATGGTGGGAAGCATATGGCGACATGGGACTTTTGCCAAAGTTGGCAAAAAAAGGTTCTCTCACAAGTTGTGAATACTTCTTCTGCAGAGAAGTGTTGGAGCACCTACAACTTCATACATAATGTGAGAAGAAACAGGCTGAATGAAAACCGACCTGAAAGCTTGGTTTATGTGCATTACAACTTGAAGTTGTTGAGTCATTACTGTGATCAGGCATATGAGAATCAATCATATAAAGTTTGGGACAACAACCCAGAGGATGATAATTTGGAGGACGCCACTGTACATATGGAAGAATTGGAAGCAAAACTTTTGAGGAATGATGATGGAGCACCAGCAACCATGCCACCGCCACACACAGGGCCTGTCCCACAATCTAGTAGCAGTGCGGGTGCTAGTGCCAGTGCTCGATATACAACTATTGTTCCTTTGCAGATTCAGCCTCCACCTACAACCTCACGTTGCCCTCCACCTTCTAGTCATGGTCGTGGTACTCCTGAGAGTACTAGAAGACCACCATTGCCTCGTGGTTCTCACAAATTAGACATTTCTCGTGGGCATGGCAAGGGACTAGCCAATAGATAAAATAGATTTGCTGTTTACTAGTCTTTTCTATTTTCTAGTAGTTTTTAGCTTTTATAACTGTTGAACAGTTGAAACTTGACTCTTTCATATTTATTATGATATTTTTTGTAAACAATATATGACAATTTAATTTTGAAGTTTGAATTTGAAAGGTGAAACTTTGAAGTTGGCATTTATAACTTTATAAGTCATTATGAATTATGAATATGATGTGTCATGAAAGTTATATGGTGATCAATGAATCAATGATGATAAATGTTATATATTGAATTTTGAAATCAATGAATCAATGATGATAAATGATATATATCAATGATGATAAATGTTATATATTGAATTTTGAAAGCTTGAAACCTTAAGATTGATGATTTGTGAGACTCGAGTCAATATATTGTATGTTTCCAACTTGTGGGCGTGGTTGATGAAGATTATAACTTCTAGATGATTGATGTTATATGATTCAATCTATGTTTTTTATGTCTAATTAATCATTCTACATGCTTTTGTTGACATGTGTGCATCAAAATATAAAAAATATATATATTTAAAAAAAAAACGCTCCGGACTGAAAGCTTTTGAAAATGGCGCTCCCGCTCCTGCTCCCCGCTTTCGCTCCCACTCCCAAGTAAACATGGTACTAACTACACAAAATTCAATTACATCCAAATCCCCTACATTAAGTGGAATATTGATGATCTTGCTGATAAAAATTGGTAACACAGATTAACTTAATGATACATATTTAGCATTGTTAACCATTCTTATGCTACTCTGTGTACTCTAGTTTTCTATATCTCTCTGTCCCCTTAATGTTAAGTGAAAATCATGTGTGTCTTTGAAGTCGTATTATTTTTTCTTTTCTTTTTAAATTTGGAATAATTTTGAACATTATCCTACTGCTTGGAGTAACTTGCATCTACTACTGAATTTCTAGACCTTTTAACATGCATAAACATAAGACTACAAAGGCTATACAAATTCTGAAAAATGGAATCAAGGTGTGTGGGCAATCTCTAGTGGATTGAAATTCCCCACTTCCTTTATGTTGTTAACCATCCTTGCTTTTACATACAATCAACTTTGAATCCCTTTCAATGATTATGTTATATAAATGAACGTTCCTTTCTATACCTCTAGGAAGAGTAAGGATCTCGGTTTCATTATTGGTAGAAAACGCCTATATTTTGGGCATAGCAAGTCTCTAGAATACCTCCTTCATTATCTCATATACCTGAACTTTTTAGATTTCTTTTGAAACCCCCCTAGTAGTTTAATCTTATGAAAGTATCACGGGTAGATGCCATAACACGGAAGGAGAGAATGGAGCCCAAGATTGAAGCAAAGTCCCTCAATCAATTTCCCAGAAAGGCAACTGAATCCTATCATCTTCAAGGCCTATGCGATCATTAGGTTTCCAA
Source organism: Pinus albicaulis (assembly GCA_034641835.2). NCBI lineage: Eukaryota > Viridiplantae > Streptophyta > Pinopsida > Pinales > Pinaceae > Pinus > Pinus albicaulis. The sequence goes on along the minus strand of CM076581.1, from coordinate 48,585,390 downwards.
ACTTTGGATTTTATGGTCTTCTTAACATTTCTGAGAATTTTACAACGAATGATGTGATAAAAATTAGAAAGAAAAGAAATGAATTGATTAACCAACAACTCACAAGGGAGTACTGCACAAATTGGAGTGTACACTCTACATTCAATCAATCAATGATACAACAATAAATACCTCACAAGAGAATAGGGAGTTGGAAACAAACTCCTACAACCTAGTAACTAATCCTAACTTAAAGAGTTACGTTACAACTATGTAACTATTTCTCCATTAATACAATATAATATTAATTATTTTCAACTCTCCCCCTTAATGGAGAAAGGATTATCATGTAGTCCTAACATCCCTCTAAACAATTCAAACTTCACTTTCCCAAGAGGCTTAGTAAAAATATCAGCCACATTGTCATATGTTTTACAATATTCAACAAGATTTCTTTCGACTAGACTTCTTCTCTAACAAAGAGAAACTGAGTATCGATGTGTTTCGTGTTCTTATGAAACACTGGATTGTTTGCTAGCTTAATGGAAGTCTAGTTGTCACATTTGATGACAATTGCCTCTTTCTTCTCTTCCCCTGCATCATGGAGAAGCCTCAACCAGATAGCTTCACATGTTGTTGCGCATAATGCTTGGTACTCGGTTTCAGCTAAAGATAAAAACACAATGCTCTGCTTTTCACTGCTCCACGCTATGACCCCAGATCCAACACTAAATGCATAACTTGTGACAGATCGTCGATCATCCAGGTTACCTGCCCAATCAGAGTTTAAAAAACTTTCTATAATAACATCAGATATATCAGTGTATAAAATACCATAATTACTAGTACCATGAAGATACCTCAACACACTTTTTGCTGCCACCCAATGACTTTCAATATGTTTAGACATAAACTGGCTCAACACACTAATAAAGTATGGTAAGTCTGGTCTAGTTGTAGTTAGATATATTAGACTACCAACTAGCTACCTATACAAAGTGGCATCCACCTCCTTAGATCCATTGTCACTGCACAATTTCAGATTCTGCTACAAAGGTGTTGATGTTGTCTTACACTGCTCCATTTTGAACTTTTTGAGCAGCCCTTTGATATACTTCCCTTGAGTAAGAAAACTCTGCCCAGAGTCTCTCCATACTTCCAGACCTAGACAATAATGTAAACTTCCGAGGTCTTTCATTTCAAAAAGCTTTGACATCTGTAATTTGAATTTTTTTATTAATGCATCTGCATTACCTGTTATAATCATGTCATCCACATATAAGGAAATCAAAATAATTTGCTTCTGTTCATCATACATGGTATATCGATTTGGATCTGTTAGCGTCCTATAATAATAGGGATCACAATTTTGAATTGACTATGTTAATTCTTGTAATATTGTACATACCTTTGCTTTCTGCAAATGTTTTCCCATATTAAAATATGAAAAGAGGGTATGTCCTAAAAGAATAATCAAAGGACCAAAATAAAAAAAGATCAAAAAATGATATAAAGTATGAACTCCACAAAAACAAACAAAAAATAAATTTTGAAAGTGTTGCATATTCAAATGCCACTACTCTTAGTTACTTTACTTTTGCGAATAAAATTGTGTGCAACTTCTCCAAAGTGCCACAATTCATGATGATCATAACGTTTAATCTTGATTATTCATGCCTTTAAATTTCATATCATGATGGTGAATACAGAGCTGACCAAACCATTTAATCTTGGCAGATTAGTAGTTAGATAGAGAATAAAAATGAGTTCATAAGTTTAATCTGAGCCATTAGAAGATATAAAGTTAGAAATAGGTTAGTTTGCTTATCCAAAGAAAATAAAAGGGTTAGCAAGCTCAAATGCACTCAATAAAGGAAATAAAAAATGTTAGGGTAATAAAGGGTAGGTAGAACACTTTTACAAGTCATGAAAAGCATAAATTGGTTCATCTCTTATCACTAAAAGTCTCTCTAACATTTCCCCTTTTCCTAAAAACCATTTTTCCCCTTTGAAAAACTCATTTCCATCGCTAAAAACCTCTTCTCCTTTACTAACTTCGTCTTTTCATAAAAAACATGAAAAACCCACTTATTTAAAGTTTAAAGCGCTTAATATATACCGGGTCCCATTTCATTTGACCGCTCCCCTATATCATATTAACCCATCCTCTTTAATACATTTCCCGATATTATTTTAACCTACCATCTAATATATCTCATTTAATCCCCATATTATATTAACCCCCGTTTAATATATTTCCTTCCCTATTTTATATTAAACCTCGACCCTATTTACATTTAACCCTCCGCCGTAATCTTTTACCAAACTCCCCATTTTTATATTAAAATCCTCTGCTATCATATTTCCAGACCCCCCTTATGATATTTTAGCCCATAGTTTATATATCCCCCCACCATCATTTTTAAAACCTCACATATGTATTCCCTAACCCATTTTATATTAACTCCCTGCTTTAATATTTTTCTGGGTCCCACTCTCATTTAACCCCCGCTTTCATTTAAACCTCTGCTTAAATCTTTTCCCGACTCTACCTCATTTGAATAGATTTCGCAACACCTATCAATCGTCCGATCACCATTCATCAGATCAAATGTCCAATAAACTGTTTTGGACCCTCCGACGTTTGATCTTTAAAACCAATGGAGGGAGGGGAGGGGGAGAGCGTGCGAAATGGGTGGTTTCATACCCCCGCCCCCTTGCCACGTGACACTCCTACAACTTATCGCACCCCACATCCTAAAAACCACCAAACCATTTTTTATCATGCGATAAACTTCCAAACCATCTCCGCGCTTTGCGATAAACCACCACCGTTTGAAATAATAAAACCCCGCGCCATATGATTAACTGACTCTGGTCAAAAGTAATAAAACTCGCCCTTTATAGTTATTTCGCTATTTTTTTGAATTGCGAAAAAGAGACTTGAAAACCTTTACGGACCAAAGTTGAAGCCCACTACCACCTGAACCTTCTGCAAGACCAAAGCACAGAAACCCTAAAGACCAAACTTCAAAATTCCAGGTAAGTCTAAAGCACCTGAAACCCTTACTTAAGCACAGAAATTGATAATTGAACGAATTGATGGCCTTCCAAAGCATACAAACCGTAAACCCTCTACAACCACTTGTGATAGATGTTGACCACACCCCTTTGGCCGATAATGACTTCAAAATCAATGATACAATGATTGATTCCAACCTTTTAGAGCTCCACTGTTGGAGCCATGATAAATTTGTTGACCAAGCAGATGATATCCATCTGTGGGTTTCAAACCTGCCCAAATACATTTTCCCTCAGACCTTTAAGTTCCCAGAACTTATTATACTCTGCCAGATCAACTATTTTCCCAATGAAAGAGCTTTAGTTACCACAAACCAACAAATCATTTTTACAGTTACTGCTCAATCCATCAATCAGATGTTGCAAATTTAACCACAACCTGATGAAGTGCCATTATCTATTGAAACCCTTACTGAACTCTATTTAAAGCTGGATTTTTCTAAAATATTTCAAATATTTCAGACTTTCCTCCCTCCATCAGTGGAAACTCCTAAAAGCAATCCTCCATACTCAGCTTCCATGTTTTCAGAGAGAACCAGACAAATTGTTACTATGCTATCATGTATTTTAGGATATTTCACCGATGAGCATGTAGATACATCTATTCTTGGTTTCCTATCCATCTTTTTCCCAGGTCAGCCTCCAGCTACAACCTTCAATTCTGCCCAATACCTAGCAAATGCAATCCACGATTAGTTGATCAAATTACCAGAAGGAGTATTCAAATACTCCTCAGTTTTGTTTCATATGTTTATATATTTCCAATAAGAAATGTTTGTAGTTAGCCTCCAAAAACTGGACACAGAGGGTAATCCCCAATCTGTTGTCTTTTGGACATCCTCATAAGAAAGGATTCCACTGAATTCAACTCCAAAGCCTTAATTGATTTCTTTGTTTATCCAGTAGTTAATATGCTAAGAAATACCATTCCGCCAAGAATCAGTGAAGAGACAAAGAAGATTCTACAATTGTCAGATCAAAGTAAAACATGAGACTGGTATTTATACCAGAATCATACAGAAATCAAAGTGTATGGAAGCCAACTTACTCCATACAAGCTTCCCAAATACCTCCCAATGAGGATATTTGCATTAGAATACATTAGACAAATATTGAATTCAGTTGAAGTCAATTTCCTTTCAGCTAAGAAGAAGACTCAATTCAAGATTAAAAACCAGCTAGGGTGTTGTAACCAACTCCAAAAATAGAAGAAAAGAGATATTAACGCCTTAGAAATAAGCCACTTCGAGGGGGCAACCTCCAATACATTACATAAATGAACAATTCTTGGATGATAACAATTTACAAAACCTCATTTCTATATATAGGAGTCCATGGGGCCATAATGTAATCCTAGTGGGCGACAATGTAATCCTAGCTGACCTAACAATAATAATTTAAGGGCACAATAATAACAAAATGGGGGTTACAAGGGTACAATAATAACAATAAGGGGTTACACTAACAATAATAAGGGACTATACTAGTGATATAGGGACCTAACATGCCCCTCTCCTTCAAAAAGTATTGTCCTCAACGCTTGAGTAGCTCTGGGTGCTTCTGTATAAAATTCTCATCCTCCCATGTAGAATCTTCAGTGGGTAAGTTCTTCCACTTGATGAGATACTCTAAAATTGATCGATTCCGTAGTTGTCGAGTTCTTATTTCCGTGACCGCTTCAGGTTCCAATATGATTTTTCCTTCCTCATCAAGTTCTGGCAATATTGTTTGAACTGGAAGATTTTCACCTATAACCTTCTTTAAGCATGAAACATGGAAAACTGGATGCACTCGCGAAGAAGCACGAAGCTCCAATTTGTATGCCATAGTACCAATCTTTTGCAACACCTTGTAAGGACCATAGTACTTTGGCGATAATTTATTATCCTTCTTAGCTTGCTTGAGGGACATTTGTTTGTATGGTTGTAGCCGTAAAAATACCCAATTTCCTACATCAAAACTTCTCTCACTGCGATGTTGATCTGCCTATTGTTTCATTCGATTTTGTGCCAAATTCAGGTTATCCTTTAAGAGTTGGAGAACTTCTTGCTGATGCTAGATGTGATCTTCCACTGCTTGAACCTTCGAATTTTTCCTTAAAGATGATGTGATTGATGGTGGATGATATCCATAAAGTGCCATAAATGGGGTCATTTTTGCTGCAGTATGGAAGGAAGTGTTATACCACCATTCAACGAAGGGTAACCACTTGACCCATTGTGTTTGATTATCAGATACAAAACAACGAAGATTTCCTTCCAAACATTTATTTACTATCTTAGTTTGACCATCAGATTGAGGATGATAAGATGAGCTATGAGTTAATTGAGTACCCAAACAAGAAAATAACTCCGTCCAAAAATTTCCAGTAAAAATGGGATCTCTGTCGCTCACAATAACCCTTGGGTTTCCATGTAGCTTTTGAATTGTGTCCATAAATGTAGTAGCAAGTGTACTTGCTTTAAATGGATGAGATAATGCACAAAAGTGTGCATACTTGGTAATTCTATCAACTACCACCATGATGACACTCTTTCCTTTAGACTTAGGTAAACCTGTGATAAAATCCATTGAAATCTCCTCCCAACGTTGACTTGGAATGGATAAAGGTTGTAGAAGTCCCAGGGTCTTAATTGTTTCCACTTTATTCTACTGGAAAACCAAACATTCCGCCACAAAATTTTGAATATCAGATTTAAGGCCATCCCAAAAAAATTCTTTCTTCACCCTGTGGTAAGTTTTTAAAAATCCTGAGTGTCCTCCTAAAGGAGAAGTGTGCAATTCGAGAAGAATCTTTTGTTTTAGTTGGGAATTCTTACAAAGATATAAGCGATCTTTGTACCATAAGGAATCATTTTTCCAACTAAATGTATCAGGTGTACTAGGATCTTGCTGCAACTTTTGAATGAGTGTCCATACATCTTTGTCCTTCTTCCATTCATCTCTTGCTTCGGTTATCCAATCTGGTTGGATAATAGAAATGGCACAAAGCAATGCTTCCACCTCTTCATTCTTTCTTGAGTGCATCTGCAACAACATTTAGCTTCCCTTTTTTGTAGATTATTTCAAAGTCATAACCCAACATCTTTGTGACCCATTTTTGCTGCTCTTCTGAAGATAGTCTTTGTTCCAAAAGTGTTTAAGACTATCATGATCAGTTTTTACCTTGAAGTGTCTTCCCATTAGGTAAGTTCGCCATTTCTTTAGTGCATGTAGTATTGCTAACATTTCCTTCTCATAAATAGGTTTCTGTAAATACTTTTCTTTGATTGGACGACTTTCAAAAGCAATGGGTCTTCCTTCCTGCATTAAAACTGCACCAATTCCATTTCCTGAGGCATCACATTCCACAATAAAGGTTTTTGTGAAGTCTGGCGTAGCTAAGACCGGTGCTAGGCACATTGCCTCTCTAAGATGTTCAAAGGCCTTAGTTGCTTCAGGAGTCCATGAAAATGCATCTTTCTTCAATAATGTTGTTAGAGGTGCTGCTATTCTCCCATAATTCTTAACAAACTTGCGATAATACCCTGTTAACCCAAGAAATCCTCGCAACTGCTTTATGGTTGTGGGGACTTTCCATTTCTTAATGGCTTTAATTTTGTTAGGGTCTACTTTAACACCCTCGTGAGATACAATATGACCCAGATATTCCACCTCTTGTACGAAAAAGAAACATTTGGATGTTTTTGCATATAATTGTTTCTCCTGCAATAGTTTGAGCACCCTGTCAACATGTTGAACATGATCCTTCCAAGACCTACTGTAGATTAGTTTATCATCAAAAAATATTAGCACAAATTTTCTAAGGAAGGGTTTGAAAATGGAATTCATCAACCCTTGAAATGTAGAAGGTGCATTGGTAAGGCCAAAAGGCATGACCAAAAATTCATAATGACCCTCATGAGTTCGAAATCTTGTTTTTGGAATATCTTCAGTCTTCATTCTAATTTGATGATATCCTGAACGAAGATCCAACTTGGTAAAATAAATTGCTCCATGTAATTCATCCAATAATTCATCAATCACAGGAATGGGAAATTTATCTTTAATGGTGAGCTTATTGAGCTCCCTATAATCCGGACACATTCGCCATGATGCATCCTTCTTGTGTACCAATACTACAGGAGCAGAGAAAGAACTTTGACTAGGTTGAATTATACCCGCCTCTAACATTTCTGCAATCATACGTTCGATTTCGCTCTTTTGGAAGTAAGGATATCTATAAGGCCTGATGTTTGGAGGAACACTTCCTGGAATCAAATGAATAGCATGATCATGATCACGAATAGGTGGGAGTCCTTTGGGAGTTTCAAACACCTTGGAATGATTGTCCATGACTTGTTGGAGATCTGCAGAAATAGATGATTTTGATGTTGGAACTTCTAGTGAGCATAATTGTGCAATTACGCCTCGTTGTTCTTTCTTTAGAAGCTTTGTCATGACATTAGAGCTTATTATCCTTCCCGGCTTCCCTTCAATACCCGTAATTCGACTTCCTTTCCTTCTGAAAAAAATTTCAAGAAAAGTTCTTGAAAATTAAAAGCTACCATCCCCAAATATTGTAACCATTGTACTCCTAGTACAATATCAGCACCTCCCATAGGAATGGAAAGCATTGGACTAGTCAATTTATATTCCCCCGTGATTAGCTTGATATTATGGCATTTTCCATAGCAATTTATAGTTCCTCCATTTGCAACCATCACTTGACATTCTGGTGCTGGGTATAGGAAACAATTTAATTCCTTGGCTACCTTACAATGAATAAAATTATGGGTGCTACCTGAATCAATCAACACTATTACCTTTTTCTTCTTGATTTGTCCCTCTATCTTGAGAGTTTGAGGAGTGGTAATTCCTGCCAGTGCATTACACGATATGGTCGGATTCATTTCTTCCTCTTCTAGGGCTGGTTCCTGGTATATATCCTCTTCTTGTTCATTTTCTTCTTCTTCTTCACAATCTATGTAAAACAATTTATTCTCAGCACACTTATGACCTTTAGTGTATTTGCTATCACAACTGTAGCAAAGCCCTTTTTCTCTTTTTTCTTCCAATTGTTGTGGTGTCAACCTTGTAGGTTGTGAAAATCTAGGCGTAGCAACACTTCATTCTTTATAGAATTGAGTGGTAGGCTTCCTTGTCGCCATTATTTTACATTCAATTTTTTTTGCCAACTTGAATGCCTTCTCCAATGAATCTGGTTCCAAAACGTGAACTTCATGTTGGATATTATCCTTTAAAGTGCCTATGAAGAGAACGATCCTGTGTTCCTCTGGAATATCAGTTACCCTTATATTCAATTTTTGGAATTCCTCAATGTGCTGCCCCACTAAACCCTTTTGTTTGAGATTTATCAATTGGCTAAAGAAAGTGTTGCTATTTGTATCCTCATAATGTGCTATCATTTCTTCTGTAAAAATAGACCAAGTGACAATTTTTTTATGGGAGCAAAGCCATCGATACCATACAAATGTATTTTGTTCTAAATGTAAAGTTGCAATGCGTACCTTTTGTGTGTTTTGCACGTTATGGAGATCAAAATATTGCTCCATCTGTAGTATCCATGTTACGGGATCATTTCCATCGAACTTCCTCATATCGATCTTAGGAATATGGTGGGTCTTAAATCCAACATTAGATTTTATGAAATCACATTAACATTTATTTTTTTCTCATCAGGAGTTTACTCTACTATCTTTTCACCATTAGAAATAATTTCTTGTATCAGCTTTGTCAAACCTTCCTTCAAACCTTCCATGTCTGCTTTTAGATCATTCTTCATGTCTTCCATGCCATTCTTTAATCCATCCATCTTAGCTTGCACTCCTTTCTTCAAACCATCCATCTTAGCTTCCACGCCTTTCTTCAAAACTTTCATTTCATTTTTTGTTTCTCTTCTTGGTAGAAATTTATTGCACTTGCTCTTGTAATTTTGATAGATCATGTTGCAATTCTTCATCTTCATGAGTCATAGTAGAGCCTTTTGAAGGCTTAATGGGTGTTGAATTATTTTTACGGGGCATATTTTAGAACCCAATACTGATATCTATTATACAATATGCCCTTTGAATCAATTCAAATTGATTCTTCAAACAAGACTTATGTAATTCGGAAAAAAAATACACACCTTTTTCTTGCTTTTGAGGAGCTCGATATTGAAATTGGATTATCTCTGTGATTGAAGCACTTCAATATCTTAATTTCGGTACCAACGTAGCCCTTTGAATTATCTTTCTAATGGCACAGGTCTGACCTAATTTGGATTCTCCAAGAAAAAATTGTGTCCAATCTCCCACAATGACCTAATTATGGATTGGTTCAGTAGAGCGAACTTGTACGACTTGCCACGTGTCACTGTTTTGTCCTTTGTCTCTGAAATTTATAGCCAAGAAACTACAGTCTGTGTCCTTGTGACCAATTTTTATGGCACTCCAATCCGATGCCCAGAGAGAGAGTTATTGAAATTTTCCCACGATCACCTCTTTGAGATGAAATTCAGGAGCTTGAAAAAACACTACTTTCCACAGATCATATCTCCAAAAATATTGCGAACCAAGATCTGAAATTTTTTGAATAATTTCCTCAGGACTTCAGCTTCGCACCATACAAATTGGTCAGACATATTAGAAAAAAAATTCATGAAAATTCACGATGACTGTTTTGAACTGAAAAAAGACCTAGCCCTGAATCATATCTCGAAAATATTACCAGACCAACTGAAATTTTAAAAATCTTCCTGAGTTTAAACCTTTCCATTATTTTAGGCTTCGTAGAAAAAAAGTTATAGCGAAAATGCCACGATGACCTGTTTGGAGCAGCGAAACCCTAGAATCCGAAGCTCTGATACCAAATGTTGTGTAACCAGCTCCAAAAATAGAAGAAAAGAGATATCAATGCCTTAAAAATAAGCCACTTTGAGGGGGAAACCTCCAATACATTACATAAATGAACAATTCTTGGATGATACAATTTACAAAACCTCCTTTCTATATATAGGAGTCCATGTGGCCATAATGTAATCCTAGTAGGCCACAATGTAATCCTAGCCGACCTAACAATAATAATTTAAGGGCACAATAATAACAAAATGGGGGTTACAAGGGTACAATAATAACAATAAGGGGGTTACACTAACAACAATAAGGGACTATACTAGTAATATAGGGACCTAACATAGGGCCTTTTATATGTAACAGTAGAAATGTTGGACAACAAGTAGACAAATGTTTACAAGAGTTCAAGTTCAGTAGTAATTTCAAATGGCAATATGACCCCTTAGGTGTCATAAGTAAGTTAAGATTCAAATTCAAATTGACCCCTTTTATTCATGAGTCAAAGCCTGAAGTTGAAAAGTATTCCAACAAGAATCGCTGGTTCGAAACGCGTCGACAAAATTTGTTGGAATGTGATTTTTGCCGAAATATTTTATACCAGTATTCCAACCAGTCAGAGTGGTTGGAAAATACTTTACAGGAGGTGGATAAGCAGGTTTATAATAGTTCCATCCTGCTTACTCCAGCCCCACAGGAAAGAAATTCAAAGAGGGCAAGAGAGGAAGGCTCTTATTTTGCAGAAACCACTTCTGATACTAAGTTCAAGCTTATGTATAGGAAGAAAAAAAAACTGAATCCAATGATAGAACGGGAAGAGATGGTTGATACAGTTGAAATCATTGAGACAAATATAGTTGTCAGAGATGATGCACCTCCAACAATTTCATAAGAAAAACAACTACCATCAACCTCCAGTGCACAAGTAATTCAAAAACAAAACAGTGCAGATGTTTCATCATCTAGTAAACCAGTTGAGAGAGAGAAAGATATCGTGGAGAAATACAAAGAAATCAAAATCAGAAATGAAGCATTAAAGGTTGTGGCTTATGCACAGTATTGGAAGCAAACTCCTAGTGATCATAGTAGAATGCTTTCTGATTATGACCTCAAGACAAGGAAAATGCAGGTGACATTTCTACAGCCAAAGGTGCAGACCCCTAAAACATTAGAAGGTTATACTAAAACAACCTTTGAAGTTCCTGCCAAAGATGTGCATCTCATACACCAAATTGAGTTTCACAAAAATGCAGGAGAAATGATCTATTCCACTATGAAACACAAAGCTTTAAGTGTACAAAAGTTACAAAATTCTCTAGAAAATAAAAGGATACAATTAAAGCTAGAAAGAGCTTATTCACAAGCAAAGGATAACATGATAAAATCACTTGAAGATTTGATAATGGAAGTTGGATATAATCGAAAAGACATTAAAGCAGCAGAAGAACTAATAAAAAAGAAGTATGTAGACATCGATGCATTGAAGAAACAACTGAAGTTACCAAATATAGAGCATCCACAAGCTAAAGAGGTTTTGGAAAATGAAAATAAAAAAGATGAAATGATTAATCTCATCATTTAGTTGACAACTCAACTGAAAGAAATGGAAACAACAATGGACAAACTAGTGCAGGAAAAGAAAACCAACATGGAAGCAATTCCCATTACTACTATTCCTATAGCTTCTACATCAGCCCCATTGCCTACAACAACTCCAGTATCAACAATAGTTCCCAAAACTACATTAGTAACAACAACAACTATCCCAACAACCCATCCCACTAATGGGGCCAGTAAATTGATCAAGGTAATGCAAGATATGTCAATTCAAACTACTGAAATCAATAAACTCAAAGAACAAGTGAAGAGTATAGAAGATACAAAGAAATTGGCAGAAGTAATTTATCAAGCAGAAGCACAGAAAGCAAACATATTAACTGAAAGAATCCATAAGTTAGAAAAGGAGTTATCACTGAAAGAGCCTCTAGCTCAAGCAAAACAACAATTGTGGGCCAAGTTAATGATATTTGACCTTCTATACAGGTTATATTTGAACAGAAGGACTTGATAAAGGAGGTTGGTGATGCAATTCAAAAAGTAAATGAAGAGCTTGGAAAGAAACCAGAGGAAGCCACTGAGATAATAAAATTCCTAAATTCTAAAAACAAGCAGGAATTAGAAGAGCTTGGGATAACAAACAGAACAAAGAATATCTTAGAGGTGAAGAAAGTTATTTCCAAGAGAAATCTGATGATACAACTTGAAGACAAATGTCAGACAATGGAACTTGCAGTGAATAGGTTTATGAACAAATTTGATGTTTTGAGGCAAAAAGGTTTGCCTAATCCTTTGGTAATTAATGATAAACTAATGATGCATGAAGATTATGATAAGAAGATCATGGAAGTAGCCAAAGACACTTCCAACAGTTCAACAATGAAGGGAGTTCCTGCAGGCAAAGTGCTTCTTCAGAGTTTAGAAAACTTATTTTACCTCCAACATGAGGTAAATCACATTTTTTTGAATAAGTCCACGTTTTCCAAATACACAAAGGCAAATGAGATTCACCGAAGGATGATGAAGATTAAACTTCCAGATGAAGAGACATGGGAAAAATGGTGTGATTTACTATGAATGGTGAAAGCAAACACAGGTAAAAGAAGACAAATTAAAAAAAGTAGACAGGTTAAAGAGCAAACAAGTGAAAGAGAGCCAACGCGAAAGAAAACCAACATGAAAGAAACAAACATATGACATCAATCAAATAAAACATGGACAACTTTTAGTCAGTGAATAGGTGTCTCTATCTTCTTGCATGAAGATATTTTATTTTCCTTAAATAAATCCAAAATCAGTTGATAGGATAATTTGTGAAGTGTTGTATAAATACTTCTTCATTCGAAGTATCAAAGGTTGATTAGTGTGGATTTTTGAATATTTCTATAGCTGAATGATCTATTTACCTGAGGGTTATTGCACCATTTCCAGTTGACAAACATGACGAGTAATAAAGACATTTCTTTACAGGGTTCATGTGTTGAGCTATCTCAGTGAAGTATATTTCAATAGTTCATGTTTCTTTTCTTAAGTATTTCATAAGCTTGCATGTTTTCTAAATTTTAATGTTATAACAGGAATTTTATTTCCTAATTTGTGATGCAGGGCTAGGCCTGCATTCCCCAGAATCTTTCCCAATTCTGTGCATATACAAATACATCACAGCATTTGCCCAAATTAAAACCCCAATATCCGGGCAATTCCAACACTGTATTTGCGGAAGTTTCTCTTTTAGTCTTTGGTTATAAAACCATGATTATCAAACTCAAACCATTCAACTCAGATTTAAGAATCTTCCCATTTAAAAACCCCATTGATTTAAATTCCCAACCAATCATTTACATCATAGATGCCCAATATTATGTGCGCCCTTGCCTTTTCAAAATCATCATACTCAATGTATACGATTACGCCACTCGCAAAATTCAACTTACAAATTGCTGATGCAGATCGATTTCAAAATATGATTTCACAGGTTATCATTTCTCATCGAACACATACCATATCCTCATTGCCATGTTTGTGAAACGATATAACAATTTTTGATTTCCTGTGTTTCCCATTAAATATTACAACCATTTCTATTAAAATGAAAATGTTTTCGCCTCAATTTAGAAAATGCCAGCACTTATAATTATTTACCTCTATGAACATTTCATTATGCCTCCACGCTGCACGTGGACTTGCATTTCAACAAACTTCTGTTCCAGTTTTTACATGTCATCCAACTCAACGCAAACAACGATCTGCCATTCCATTAACTTACCTCCCTGTATGAACGCTGGAAACTTAACTGCACAATTCCCGTTAATTGCCAACGCAAATTTATCATCTACTCGCATTTGAAAGCACCTTCCTCTGCTTTGAATTTCACCTTGCGCCTTCTATATTGATTATTGCTGTGGCAATTTCATAACTTGACATTATGAAACCTCATACAACTGCGGCAATTTAGAATTTCACCATTTAATGTGAACACCTGCACAATTTCATTTAGATTTCATTAAACAGACCATACAAATAAAGAACCTGCCCAATCGAATTTCATTCGATTGTATACCATTTTATTTCAATGCTGATTTCACCCAACAGCATTTTAAGAAGGCATTCCTATCCACGCAAATTCATTTACTTCCAAATCCATCAACGAAGGTCTGCTCATCGTTTGATTTGGTTCTGCGTTAATTCACGTTGCAGTGCTCGATTTTCCAATCGATCGATCCATCCTGCAACTTATAAACATTCAAACATGAAACATAGCCTTTAATTTCAAAACGCTGGGTTCGATATCCACAATTCAGTTATGCAAAAGATTAAGTCTTGTTGCTTCACGCATTAGTCCAATGACTATTTTTGCAATCGGTCCACTACATCTACCATAACAAGGTCAATGCATTCAACTATCTATTGAAAACACAACTCTTTAAATCGAACCCTTCTTGGTTTCTTATAAGCTCATGAATTTATGTTTACTGGGCGCTCTCTCTCTTTTTCATTGCAGTCAATCAAATTACATATCAATATAAAACAACCATTCATTCGACAGAAATTGATTTACCAATATAATTTAACAATTTCCAGGCCAATATTAACAACTTATATGCAGAGTTGTATGCCGAATTTCATATCAGGATTGAAAGTTCAATTTCAATCTTCCTATTTGATCTTACTCAGGTTCATTTGAATTATCATCAATAATCCATATGCGCACTCTTATTCCAAATCATAGAATTTAAATACCCAATTTCTAAATTCACCAATAAACTCTAAAACACACTTATCAAATTAATAACGAAAATTCTTACAAACTGTTCTTCCTGGCCAGATATTCAACAGTCGTGGCCCTTACAATTTTCCCAAAGGCTTACAGCCTTGGCTGTTCAAAACTTGCTCTCAACCACTCTCACTATTCAAGTGTATTTTTCTTCACAAAAACCACTCCTATTTATACACAAATAATGCATTTAATTCACTCAAAATATCTCTCCACCTAATCCTCAACTAAATCAACAAAGTCCCATACATAGAAATCCTAATCCCAAATTTTTCTCCTAATCTATTTCTCTCTTATCCTTTTAATTAATAAAAGAAT
Source organism: Pinus albicaulis (assembly GCA_034641835.2). Taxonomy (NCBI): domain Eukaryota; kingdom Viridiplantae; phylum Streptophyta; class Pinopsida; order Pinales; family Pinaceae; genus Pinus; species Pinus albicaulis. The sequence goes on along the minus strand of CM076581.1, from coordinate 48,570,348 downwards.
ATTTACATAATCCTCACTTTTCATAATTATCTCCTATTTTATTAAAAATAAAAAATTAATTAATAAAATATTAAAATTGTCACACCCCCCTTTTATCACATATTTACAAATGGAAAATGGCCTTGATGCTCCTGCATCAGATTCCCAACGTTAAAATTAATCATGATCTCCTGATCATGTGTTCGGATCTGTGTATGCCTGGATCCCATATCTTGTGCTGCAACTTCCCACTTGTCGCTGCTTCTTTCTGATGTTCTTCTCCAGGTCTCCACACTTTATGCTGCATTCTGCCTCCAGCTATGCCTTCGTATTCTTCCTTTGTCTTTCCCTTGCTGAAATTCCTCTTCTTTCTTGCTATTGTGTGCTGCCTTTGAGACACCTCCATCATCAGTCTTCTGATGGTTTCAATCTCTATGTCCAACCTACTGGTGCTGTCTCCAATTCCTGTTAATTCAGATGCTATAGCTTCTTCTGCTGTTATTGCTCTTCTTACCACCAACATTGATGTTGCTTCAACTGCCACCATAAATGTCGCCCCACATGTTGCTGCCTCCCAAACTTCCTGTCCCTCTGCAACATTCTTTTTCTCATTACCTGCAATTTTACCTACAACTTCTTTCTCTGGTTCAAATGTCTCCAGCAAAAATTTCAGCATTTCATCAACATGCTGCAAATTAACTCCAGCATAATCTCCATCTTCCCCTTCGACAATCTTCAGAAATTGTTCATCATCATCTTGATTGATTCTGGCAATCAAATCAAGTTCTTCAAATACTGTAGCCTCATCCTCTAACACTGTAGCAGTTCCAAAAATTTTCCCCACAGTCTTCTCTTGGCTATATAGACAAGCCAACTCCTCCTTGTCACTTATGGTAACAAGCCTCTGCATATGAGACATGACTGTCTCATCTTCTTCTTGCAACAATTCTTCTTCTTCCAAGACAATTCCAAGTGATGAACTGTCTTCTATATCACCTGTAAACACAATCAAATTGTCAGCATCAAAATCACAAGACCCAATGGTCCCACTTGTTAATTCAGTCATCCGCAGCTCCAAGTCTTTTTCAGGACTCAGAAAATCTTCACTGGCTTTCTCCTTAGCTTTCTCTGGCAACACTTCAGTATGTTGCTCTGAGTTCCTTTCCAACTCCTCTGTCAGCACATCAGTATGCTGATTTGCATTCATCATGAGACTGTCAGCTAGTCTCTCCTCCTTTCCATCATCTGCTTCATGACTGTCATTCAGGAAAACTTTCCTGCCTTGCTTCCTCAGCAAATTAGCCTGCACATAAGTCCTCTGTCTCTCCAATTCTCTTCTCTGAAGATCTAGTTTCCTATACAATTAAACAACTTCATTAGGAGTAGAACTTGGAAACTTCACACAATTTTCCATACCTTCACCAGCTCTTGACCAATCATCAGCTGATCCTTCTCTCTCTGCACCAATATTCTGATTAGACTCCTTTGTCTTCATTCCCTCCTGAGATCTTGCTCTCTTAGCATCGATCTGAACAGCCTTCAGATTCAACTCTTCTTGAACAAACTCTAAAGCTTGCTCATCTCCCTGTGCCGTACCTGCAAACATACACAACTCATTAGTTTTAAAACCACAAGAATTTTGAGTCTTGACTTCTTCCTCCAATACTTCCTTCTGAACAAATCTGCATGTGGAATCTTCAAATTCCATCTCTGGCTCAAGAACTCTAAGCTCCTTCTTCAATAAGGAAATCACACTTTGCCTCAACTTCACCTGCAATGGTCGCCAAATCACTCTCTTTCCCTTCAGTGGAAAGATCCATCCTGCTTTTGCAGCCATTCCTCTAGTACCTGCAACTGTACCTTCATTACTGCAATTTCTCTTTCTCGGACTTCTTCAGTCATCTTAGCTCTATGGAATTCCTCTGAACCTTTTCTCTGATTTTCCATGATCATCTTCTCCATGAGTTTCTCACTCACCATGAGTTGCACTAGCCTCTGCAATAGCAATCTCTCCTGCTGCCCCTTACCTCACCAAGCTCTCCTCACTCAGTCTTTTGGTAAGTACTTGGTTCACTGCCTCTGGAACCCTTTGAGCACTCTCCTCTGCTCTTTCTTTAGGCTATCTCTTCAACTCACTTTCTTCTTCAGGACACTGCAATTGTCCTCTCTATCCAGCGTTTAGCTGAATGTCAGGTTCACTGCCATCATCTTCTCTGCAACCATAAACTTTAATCACAAATTCCAAATCAGAAAATCATCTCACCTTTAAGATCTTGCAGGATCTTGTTCTCCCTTCGTTTCTGCAATCATGTTCACTGCAATTGTGTAGCTTGCATAAAAAATATGATCTTCCTTTCAATCATTCATCACACATTCAAAAATACATTTAAGTTCTCAACAAAACCTTCTGTCCTCATTCAGAAAAACAAACATTTTCCATTTCAACAGAGCCTTCTAGCTCTGATACCAAAAATGATGCAGGGCTAGGCCTGCATTCCCTAGAATCTTTCCCAATTCTGTGCATATACAAATGCATCACAACATTTGCCCAAATTAAAACCCCAATATCCGGGCAATTCCAACACTGTATTTGCGGAAGTTTCTCTTTCAGTCTTTGGTTATAAAACCATGATTATTAAACTCAAATCATCCAACTCAGATTTAAACATATTCCCATTTAAAAACCCCATTGATTTAAATTCCCAACCAACGCTTAACTCATAAATTCCAATATTATGTGCGCCCTTGCCTTTTCAAAATCACATCATACTCAATGTATGCAATTCTTCCCTCTTAAAAATTCAACTTACAAATTGCTGATGCAGATCGATTTCAAAATATGATTTCACAGGTTATCATTTCTCATCGAACACATACCATATCCTCATTGCCGTGTTTGTGAAACGATATAACAAGTTTTGATTTCCTGTGTTTCCCATTAAATATTACAACCATTTCTATGAAAATGTTTTCGCCTCAATTTAGAAATTGCCAGCGCTTATAATTATTTACCTCTATGAACATTTCATTATGCCTCCACGCTGCACGTGGCCTTGGATTTCATAAAACTTCTGTTCCAGTTTTTACATGTCATCCAAAATCAACGCAAACAATGATCTGCCATTCCGTTAACTTACCTCCCTGGACGCTGGTAACTTAACTGCACAATTCCCGTTAATTGCCAACGCAAATTTATCATCTACTCGCATTTGAACGCACCTTCCTCTGCTTTGAATTTCACCTTGTGCCTTCTATATTGATTATTGCTGTGGCAATTTCATAACTTGACATTATGAAACCTCATACAACTACTGCAACACGGCAATTTAGACTTTCACCATTTAATGTGAACACCTGCAGAGTTTCATTCATATTTCATTAAACAGACCATACAAATACAGAACCTGCCCAATCGAATTTCATTCGATTGTATACCATTCGATTTCAACGCTGATTTCACCCAACAGCATTTTAAGAAACCATTCCTATCCACGCAAATTCATTTACTTCCAAATCCATCAACGAAGGTCTGCTCGTCGTTTGATTTGGTTCTGCGTTAATTCACGTTGCAGCGCTCGATTTTCCAATCGATCGATCCATCCTGCAACTTATAAACATTCAAACATGAAACGCAGCCTTTAATTTCACAATGCTGGGTTCGATATCCACAATTCAATTATGCACAAGATTCAGTCTTGTTGCTTCACGCATTAGTCCAATGACTATTTATGCAATCGGTCCACTGCATCTACCATAACAAGGTCAACGCATTCAACTATCTATTGAAAACACAACACTTTAAATCGAACCCTTCTTGGTTTCTTATAAGCTCATGACTTTATGTTTACTGGGCGCTCTCTCTCTTTTTAATTGCAGTCAATCAAATTACAGATCGATATAAAACAACCATTCATTCGACATAAATGGATTTACCAATATAATTTAACAATTTCCAGGCCAATATTAACAACTTATATGCAAAGCTGTATACCGAATTTCATATCAGGATTGAAAGTTCAATTTCAATCTTCCTCTTCGATCTTACTCAGGTTCATTTGAATTATCATCAATAATCCATATGCGCACTCTTATTCCAAATCACAGAATTTAAATACCCAATTTCTAAATTCACCAATAAACTCTAAAACACACTTATCAGATTAATAACGAAAATACTTACAAACTGTTCTTCCTGGCCAGATATTCAACAGTCGTGGCCCTTACAATTTGCCAGAGGCTTACAGCCTTGGCTGTTTAAAACCTTCTCTCAATCACACACTCTCTCTCTCCAACTATTCAAGTCTATTTTCCTCACAAAACCCACTCATATTTATACATAAAAATGCATTTAATTCACTCCAAAAATCACTCCACCTAATCCTCAACAAAGTCCCATACATAGAAATCCTAATCCCAAATTTTGCTCCTAATCTATTTCTCTCTTATCCTTTTAATTAATAAAGGAATATTTACATAATCCTCACTTTTCATAATTATCTCCTATTTTATTAAAAATAAAAAATTAATTAATAAAATATTAAAATTTTCACACCCCCCTTTTATCACATATTTACAAATGGAAAATGGCCTTGATGCTCCTGCATCAAT